>ML685862.1:240588-278378 GCA_007922175.1 Pelusios castaneus
AATAAGCCTAGTTCCTTCAGTCTCTCCTCATAAGTCATGTGCCCCAGCCCCCTAATCATTTTTGTTGCCCTCCGCTGGACTCTTTCTAATTTGTCCACATCCTTTCATATGGATATCCTTTCTTGTGGATGGCCAGGTCTCTGTTCTGTACACTAAAAAGGGTCGTATTACAGTTTTCAACACTCTATCTTTTTATTTTGTTGGCATTCCTGGGAACTACATCTGTCTGCGAGCAGTTTTCATGCAGCTGGTGGACAGGGCTGCGGATCTTGCACTGAATTCCAGAATTATGCCCTCTCTAAAACCTGAATGCTGTTTACTGCTGTTACAGAGTTCCTATTTTGTGTATACAGTGAGTGCTCTCAGAATATTTCTGAATTGTATTGGAAGAATTTATCTTGGAAAATGTAATTTCACATTTAGTAAAACATTTGATGTGGTGATAAAAGATTTAATATGTGTTTTGTTTTCTGTCAACAGTAATTTTTATTGCACTTTTGTGGCTAAACATAATGAAGTCAATAGGATTTTGAATGATTTGCTTTTTTATTTTCTTCACTGTTTTTTCAGTGAAATTTTAAAAGCAAATGTTTCTGCAGATCTGACAGTAGCTTCTGCTCTTAGATATTTCAGCAATAATAACTACTATTTCAGATACATCCCAGCAAAATGTCTCAATCATTGTAAATAAAGTTCCAAAGGGGTAGCCATGTTAGTCTATTTCAGCAAACAAGGACTCCAGTGGGACTTTTAAAAGCTAATAAATGTATTTATCACATAAACCTTCATGGGTACTACCCACTTCCTCGGATCCATGAAGCGATGCATGAAATGGAAACCGGTCCATGTGGGAGATCCACTTCCTGGACTCTACAGTACAAATAAGTACTGGCCGCATAAACACCACCCTATACCAGAACTATACTGACCGCTATACCTACTTACATCCCTCCAGCTTTAATCAGGACACATCACAGGATCCATAGTTTACAGCCAAGCACTAAGTTACAATTGCATTTGCTCCGATCCCTTGGACAGAGACAAACACCTTCAGGATTTCAGTTAAGCATTCTTAAAACTACAGTACCCACCTGGGGAAGTGAAGAAACAGATTGACAGACCCAGACATTTACCCAGAAGTCATCTACTACAGGACAGGCCCAACAGAGAAAATAACAGAACGCCACTGATTACACCTACATCCCCAAATAAATAATCCTCTCCACCACTTCTTTAAGGATCTGCAACCTGTCCTGGAGCACAATCCCTCGCTTTCTCAAGCCTTGAGGTCAGTCCTCACTTACAGACAGATCTCCAACCTTAAGCAAATAACCATGAGCAACTACACACTGTACAATACAAACACAGCCAGGAACCTTCCACTGCAACAAACCCTGTTGCCAACTCTGCCCACATATCTACTCAAGTGACACCATCATAGGACCTAATCAAACCAGTCACTCCCTTAGGGGCTCATTTACCTGCATATCTACCAATATGATATATGCCATCATGTGCCAACAATGCCCCTTTGCCATATACATTAGCCAAACTGGACTATCTCTGCACAGGAGAATAAATGGACACAAATCAGAACTCAAGAATGGTATCATTCAAAGACTAGTAGGGAAGCACTTCAATCCCCCTTGACATTCTGTAACACACACAAAAATTACAGAATTTCAAAGAGGAAGAGGATCAGTAGCCTTCATGAGAGGGAGAAAAAACAAACAGCCTTTTTTTTTTTTTTTTGCATCATGGCAAAGGATGGGCAAGTCTAACCAATACATGAGCTGGTCCGTTGTCATGAGAGTTTGAAAGACTGCTCTTACTGAAATCCAGCACAGAGAAAAAAATAGTCCAGTGCAGCAGTTTCTTCAGAGTATACCGACCAGATGGGATTTTATCTACTACATCACTGAACACAATCTTTATGAGAAAGCAACAATTATTTAATACATCATGTACAATTATAAGGGCACTGTTCTCTATTCTGCCTAATGAACCATGCTTCTGACACCTCCCAAAGCCCTTTGTAATTGTCACTGAAGTAGTCAGAGCTGAAACAGCATTCTTAAGTAGTTGTCCCATTTATCTAGGCTTTGAAAAACAAATCTAAAAAAAATTCGCAAGAAAGTATCTAAGCTTTGAAAAACAAAACAGAAAACAAGAAAAATCCAGATCTCTAGCCATAATATTCATTAAAAAAAAAAACGAAAAAAAGCCAGCCCAACACCACCACCCAAAGCAAAACAAAACTGCTTCTCCTCTTTAAAAGTTACAATAAGATAGTGCATGGAATAACAAAGACTAATCAGTGATCACTTAATGGGTGTGTCTACACTTGTAAATTAAGTCGACTTAAACTTGCTTAAGTCAACTTAATTTACCCTGCGTCTACACTAGAGTTTCCTTAAGTTGACTTAAGCAGCTTGCTTAAGTCGACTTAATGAAAATTCAGTCGACTTTATTAAACCTAGATTTAAGTAGACTTAAGGCTTAATTCGACTTTCTAAAGTCGAATTAAGCCAGTGTAGACGTGGGGTAGCCGGGGGGCGGGGGGCAAAGGGGGAGCCTGGTATGACCCCCAAAGGGCAGGGAAGAGCCCTGTGTGATGCTGTCTGGATTTAGGGAAGCATTTATGATATTATTTTCTATTCATGTCTTATATATGCTGTAATCCATAGGAACTATGTCATGTTTGGCATCAATAGAAAGGTAGTAATTTGCTGGGAATTATTATATAGTTTATGTCTAGGAATTGTATTTGGATTAGAAGTTAGGAATTTGGTGTTATATCTATACTTTAACTTGTGTGCTTTTTGTGGGAACGCCCGAGACAGGCTGTCTAAAACCATTGTCTCCTTAGTGTTAAGGAATCTGCCAGCTACAATGGGCCCAGGGAGTAACCTGATGAGCCATTAAGGACATAAGGAATACAACCAAATTACTACCTTTCTATTGATACCAAACATGACATAGTTCCTATGGATTATAGCATATATGAGACATGAATAGAAAATAATATCATAAATGCTTCCCTAAATCCAGACAGCGTCACACCCTGCCCACATGCCCTGCCAGGGTCCCTATCCCCCTTTGCCCCACTGTACACAAGGGGTGCCCCCCCTGCCACTATGGACCTGCCCAACGTCCCCCTAGCCCCTAGAAGTCGACCTAGGCATTCAGTGTGGACGCTCTAGGTCGACTTTGTAAGTTCCCCTTTAAGTCAACTTTAATTTTAAGTGTAGACTCACTAAGTCGACTTAAAATTACAAGTGTAGACATAGCCAATGTCAGTACCTTATTCAGAGTTATTTCCTATAAAATGATGCATAGTAAGTAACATCATGCAAATACTGATCATTTAGTAATCACAGTGACTCTCAGTGCTGCAGCGGATATCTCCGTGTCATTTGTACAGAAAGGAAGGAAACTGATTAAGGCACAGATGTTTTCCAGTGACCAATAGCACAAGAATGTCCCATCTACTAGCATATCATCTGCAAATGCATCACCCTTCCACAGACCACGGTCCCAGTAAGTGATAGTGATGTTGTCGGTGACCCCGGGATTATTAGCAGGCTGAAATGTCAAAAGGGACAGGAGTGCCCTGCTGCCCTTCCATCGCCATGACTCAAAGATGCTAAGCACATGTAACACTGGCAGGTCTTCATTGATCTATTGTCCACAGTACAGCAGCTAGCTCACACTTTGTGGCTATAGCCACTAAACAGCTTGCCTACCCAAGACTGTCTGAAGAAACATAGACATGTAGGACTGGAAGGGACCTCATTAGGTCATCCCACCCTGAGGAAGGACTAACTAGTAAGACCATTCCTGACAGGTGTTTGCCTAACCTTTTCCCTAAAAACCGGCAATGACAGAGATTCCACAGCTTTCCTAGGCAATTTGTTCCCATGCTTAGCCACCCCGATGGGAAGTTTCTCCTAATGTCTAAGCTAAATTTCCCGTGCTGCAATTTCTTCTTGTCCTGTCTCAAGTGGCTAAGGAGAACAATTTACCACCGTCCTGTTTATAACAACCTTTTATGTACTTGAAGACTGTTATTTCTCACCTCAGTCTTCTCTTTCCTCATAAGCCATGTTTTCCAGAGCTTTAATTATTTTTTGTTGCTCTCCTCTGGACTTTCTCCAATTTTCCTACATGTTTCTTTAAGTGTGGTGTTCAGAATTGGACACAATACTGAAGCCGAGGCCCTATGAGTGCTTAGTAATACGAAAGACTTGCTTCTTCTGTCTTGCCAATACTTCTGTTAATACATTCCAGAATGGTATTTGATTTTTTTTCAACAATACTATATTGCTGACTCATATTTAGCTTGTGACCCACTAAATACTGGCTGATTCCTTTCTGCAGTACTCTTTGCTAAGGAGTCATTTCCCATTTTGGTCTAACTGAGGTCATTGTGCTAAATGTGGGATATCTGAGCAAATGATTGCTCCTTCCTAACTGAAGTACTTTGCATTTGTTCTTACTGACTTTCATCCTATTTATTTCACCACCATTTCTCCAGTTTGTCAAGATCATTTTGAATTTTAATCCTGTCTTCCAAAGCATTTGGAACCCCATCCAGCTTGGTATTGTCCACAAACTTTATAAGTGTCCTCTCCATGCCATGATCCAATTCATTTATGACTATACTGAATAGAACTTAACCCAAGACAAATTCCTGCAGGACTTCACTGCATATGTTGCTCCAGCTTGTTTGTGAGCCACTGATAACTACTCTCTGAGTAAGGGTTTCCAACTAGTTGTGCGCCCACCTTATAGTAGGCTCATCTAGGATATATTTCTCTCATGTGAGACAGTATCAAAAGCCTTATTAAATTTGAGATACATCACATCTACTGTTTCTCCCCATCCGAAAGGCTTGTTACCCTGCCAAAGGGAGCTATTAGATTGGTTTGACATCATTTGTTCTTCACAAATCCATGTTGACTGTTAAACATCACCCTTTTTTCTCTTAGGTGCCCACAAATTAGTTGTTTAATTATTTGATCCATTATCTTTTGGGTACCAAAGTTAAGTTGACTGATCTCTAATTTCTTGGCTTATCCTTGTTTTCCTTTTCATAGATAGGTTCTATACCTGCTTCCCCACCCCCAAGTCCTCTGTTATCTCTCCCTTCCTTTGAGTTCCCAAAGATAATTGCTAATGTCTCAGAGATCTCTTCAACCAGTTCCTTAAGTGTAGTGTAGGCCCTGACAACTTCAAGATCTCTAGCTTGTTTATCTAATTTTTAACTTGTTCTTTTCCTATTTTAGTCTAAGATATTGCCCCATTTACATTGATGTTCTCTGTTAGTTATCTGATTACTGCTACACTTTTTTGATGAACAGTGAAAGAAAAAAAAAGACAAAGAAGGATGTTCTTATGGTTAAGGCAGTGGAATGGAAGTCAGAAGATATGTCTTCAGTTCACAGGTCTGTCACAGACTTTCTGCATGTCTTGGAGAACTAAGAGGCAACTGAATCGGGTCTGACTGACTTGCTCTATCTGTGAAAGGGAAGTAGCAGTATTCACCTACTTCCTGGGAATGTTGTGGAGGATAATGTTAATAAATGTTTACAGTAATGCCAACCCCTGAATTCATAAATCATGAATGAGGCCTTAAGAAATCATGAGATTTTTTTTTTAATGGATTTCTTTTCATTTGCCATCTGGATATTTAGAGTGCAGATGATTCATGTTTTCTAGCTTTTCTTTGAAGCCATGAGGGACAAACTTTTTGTTTGATTAAATGAAAACTGAGATTCTCATGCAGTCAGGTGCTCCTAGGAGTACAGTTTTACAAGGGGTGGGGAATTCTCCTGGACATATCTCACTTAGTCTACTCCTTGACATTGCAGAGCCCTCGAGCAATGGTGGGACCTTGGTTTCTCCTGTTACCTGCCTACGGAACACCATTTAGTTTCCTGAAGACTGAAATATATTGCTCCAACTGAGATCTTTGGGCTTAGTATAGGAATATCTGGGTGTAATTTATTGGCCTGAGTTATGCAGGTGGCCAGACTACATGATATGATGGTCCTTCTGTGTTAAGTGCTATGAAACACTAACTATGAGACGACTCAGAATAAGATTGCTTGAGTTGAAAACACTGTGGGCTGTGCAGCAATCGATGCAGCAGGATCAATTGAGTGGGTCGTGAAGACTTTGCTATTCATTTGTATTTTGTAAAGGCTTCTGTAACATGCCTATAGGCACGATAGGAAAAAAATTCAATGAATAATTAAAACACATTATAACACCCACCAGTGTCTATTCTGAAAGGCTTTTTTTCTTTCTACCTAGAATCTAGAGTTAGACAAGAAACCAGAACAAATACCATGACGTGGGAAAAGAACTGTTAAAATGAAGTTAATCTTCCAATGGTTTCAGTACAGTAACTGGAGCCGACTGATTTATTTCTCTGATAAACTTTTACCTACTCTTGCTGGCTGAAGTTTTGGAAATGCTGGGGACACTTCAGGCTACAGCCTGGGAGCTGGATCCATGTCTGATTTTGATTGTCAAGGTCAATGTGGAAATACTCAAGACTCCTCTGAGCAGGGGCCTAGCTACTATGGGGCCTGAGTGGGCATGTGCCCACCCAGTTGGCCAGCAGGCCCTCCACTGTGCCAACAGAGAGGGGAACCTGGGGGGTCAGTGAGTTTGATCACCCCTATTCTAGACTACTCTGCAAAGACAGTGTGTATTTTCAAGGTGCCAAAATGAAACCACGACTGATGAACAAGGAGAAACGACACTTCCAACAGCAAATGGAGCACCAACGGCTACTAGTTGTGGTACTGAGCTGTCCCTGTTAGTGCTGCAAATGGATCCAAATGGCACTTACCTGCTCCCATTAGTGTTTCTTAGGTGCCTCATCCACCACATGGGACATCTTGCCCTGTGCATAACTTTAGAAGATGAATCTCTTCCTCCTGCTCATCTTTGTTTTCAGTTTTCAATAGGAGAACACTCCAATCTTCCTGATCACTCCATCGATCATGTGTTAATAGCCGTACGTATGCAAATAGATAACAAATCAAAGTTTCAAAGAGAAACTGCAGAATTGGAATTCATGTGCAGATTTAACACCATCAATTTAGGTTTAAATAGAGATTATGGTTTCTTTTCCAATTACAACAGGTAATTTTGCTTTCCTTTTCCCCTCCCTCCTATATGCTGTTGTCCATTGTTTGAATCTAAACAGCTGCACTGATTGGCTGTAACAGTCTGGCCTGATCCTATGGCTTACACTTCTCTGCATTTATTTTCCTCCCATTCATCTGTACATCTCCATCTTCAAGCTTCTGATGAAGTGGGGTTTTCTTTCACGAAAGCTCATGAGATAAATAAATTTGTTGGTCTTTAAAAGTGCCCCAGGACTCCTTGTTTGCTTAGCTGAACTAGACAAACACGGCTCCCCCTTGGGAACTTTGTTTTCAGTGGTTCCATTATTCTGAAACTAGTGGTGCTTACTGTCTTTCCACGATTGTACAGTGTTTAGTCACAAACGACTTCTGAGTAAGTCCACAGATGAAGCTTTCATGCAGTTTATATTCGCTGAGTGGAATAAGGCCCAAGACACATTTGAGAGGCACCAGCTTTATTTATGTTACTACAAAGCAGTTGATATTTTTCGAAGGCCACAAAGAATGTTGGTGACCTGCTAAATTTTCAGCACACTGAGAAGAAACAGAATCCAGGAAGATTCCAATGAAAAGACTAAGTATATATTATCTTGTCAGGCACAGACTTGTACTGCAAGGCCTTTAGATTGATCCAGTTGAAAATACACCTAGATTGCAGAGGTTGGCTCCAACTTTGTTCAATTGCTTTGTTTGCAGGAAGAATACGACTCTTATATTGTATTTACTAGCTATGGCATTCACAGTGTACAAAGACCACGGTACCCTGCAGTGGCTTCTTAGAGTGCAGAACCCAAAATGAGACCTGTGGAGCTGGATTCACGAACTGTCTGAATACACGTTCACAGTTCATTGTTAACCTGGAAAGCAAAATGTGTTCGCAGATGTTGTCCATCGGATGCAGGCAGAGAGAGGAGATTCAGGCTGATCTGGGTGGAGGGCAGAGGAGATACTGTTTTAGAAAGGGAAGTTATAATCATTAGTGTAGAGAGCACCTCTAGTCAACAGATGGTCTGGGTCTTTATCTTAGTGTTACATTGTTATATCTGATGGGAGCGGGGGAGAGAAAGGAAGGGTGGAGTTAGCAGAAGGTTAAGTCCTGTCTCTGTGTGTTGGAATTGGTACTAGCAGAGTTCTAATAAATCCCTGGGATTCTATAAGCAGATATTTACACTATTTCAAAGTGGCTGAAAAAGAGTCAAGACAAACCCAGTTATTCAGAATGACAAAATGGAAATTATGGCTCTTAAAATCCTGGGGGTTATTTCTGAGAAATGTCTGGAAAATGATATACAATTATGGTAGATGGAACAGAAACTTCTCCAACAAAGAGCAAGTGGTTTTATGTTTGTGATATGTGGATGATAACAAATATTCATGAAGAGTTTGCTGCATGGTTCTATGTAGCCTGTACATCAACAGAGGTAATCACATCTGTAATTACAGATATATTATTGATTCTAAATCTGAGGGTCAACAACTGTTGGGGCAATGCTAAGACACTGCTGTTATTATGGCAGTCAGCATCAGGTGTAGCAACCAGATTACAATAAAAGGAACCATGAGCAATTTATGCTTATTACTGTGGGTATGTTTTGAACTGGGCATGTCAGAATGGCTATGAAAAGTAATACACTCCTAAGAGATACTCACAAAACCGTTTATAAAATTACAGAGTTAATTAAAAATCACCTAGATGGACTGCTATATCTCAGGACATACTGTATGATGGGAGTGGCCAAACCCCTCCCTCCAAGATCTCCCTCCGCACTGGACAGAATCCTCTAGACGCACCACCCTGCCACAGGGGAGGAGCTCCAAGCTCCCCATCCTAGTCTGGTAGACAGAGGATGAGGTGGCACGGGGGCGCTGCAAATCACACTTTAATTGTAAAAGAGTCACATGTGGCTCACAAGCCATAGTTTGGCCACTCCTGATATATGAAGTGGTAAATACATCACCTGGCATCCATGTATCTGTCTATCAAGAATTCATTCTCCACGCAGAAGCTTTGGCTTCAGTTTTTGAGTCCTGTCTTGCATTGTGTCCAACTTGGGAGATTGTGACGGATGCAATAAAAGATCCTGTAATAAAAGCTTGAATTGGTGGGATTGTGATTCAAATGGAAAAGTTTAACTTCCTCTTTGGTGTTGATCTAGGTCCAAAGTCCTAAACATGGTAGACAATCTGTCTTAAACTCTGTAAAGGACAGACATTTTAGCAAGAGAATGCCAATCTTTTATGAAAATAACATTTCAGTCCCTCTGATCAGGTAAAAGGATAATGTATTCTGGGAGCAAATCCATCCAAAAAGTTTAAAGTTGGAGATTTTTGGAATGCCCGAGCTTCTAAGAAAGGTAAAAGTTCCCAAGAAAATGCAGAATGGGAACATATGTAGCCAGCTACATAAATTCAGCAAAGGAATTTTGTGTGTATATCTACTTCAAAGGACTTGAATTTATGGGCTATGTCTACACTTAAAAAGTTAAATTAACTCTGTTGAGTCGACTTAACTTTTCAAGTGTAGACAGAGCTTTGGCTCCCTTCTTGCCAGGACCTGCACAGGTCCCAGGGAGAAGAGAGCGGGGATCTCTTCTTGCTGGGACCTGTGCGGGTCCCAGAGAAGGGAACTCTGGCTGGGGCTCCCTTCTTGCTGGGACCTGTGCAGGTCCGGGCAAGAAGGGACCTGCCGGGGCTCCCCCTTGGAGGTTCCTCTGTCCATGGAGCACCGGTGAAGACAGCCGCCAGCGCTCCACGGATAGGGGATCCCCAGTGGTTCTCCTGTCCATGGAGCACCACTGGCTGTCTTCTCCAGTGCTCTGCGGACAGAGGATCCCCAGAGGAGCATAGGGGATGACAGCCGCCAGCGACTCCCGGGACAGGGAAACCCTGGAGAAGAGAGCCAACTTAAGGTCAATTTAAGGAATTAAGTCAACCTAGGGTGTCCACACCGTTGTTAGGTCGACTTAATAAGGTCGACTTAGACCTTAAGTCAACCTAACAGGCGGTAGTTATTAAATCGACTTAAGGATGCCCTTAAGTTGACTTAATGATAGTCCAGTGTGGACATGGAGTAATTTAGGTCGACTTAAACATTCTTAAGTCGACCTAATTGCTAGTGTAGACATAGCCACTATGTCCAGAATTCAATCATGATTCGAACACACAAGCTACAACATTATGCAAAATTTTGAAACTTATAACAACTCCAAATGTAACAGAAATGGAAGTTCAAGATTAGCTTCAGATGTATAGCTCCAATTTCAACCATAATCATCTGTTGCAAGCCAGCTAACTGTCATCTTACAGGAAGCTAATTGAAGTCAGTTCAGAAATATTTCCAATTGCTCAGCCAAACCGTACATCAGCTTTTTTTTTTCAAAGTGGTAAAGTTGATAAAAATGATTTTGATGGCATGAGCATAGTAAGTGAGCATAGTTTCAGTGGACTGTGCCCTGTTAAAACTTGGCTTCCACAATGGGACAAGCACAGCTCAACTGGTATAATTTTACATGTACACAAGAATAAAACTGATGACTTTCAGCCTACATGTGTTACAGAGGAATTCATGTCAAGAAACCCATTGTTTGGAACTATTTTCATATTGTTCTTTTTAATCATGCTTTAAAAAAATTGCTTTAATAAATATTTTTAATGCCACCACTAAATTTGTCCACTTTTAATAAAGTGAGGGAAATGAGCTTCTGTTCCAAAATTTACATTATTAATGCAATCCCTAAATTTTTTGGGAGGGCACACTAAAGCCCTACAAGCTGTTAGTTGTCTCTGCACCATGCAGTATAAGTTATCTTAAATATAAGGCACTGCAATGAGTGAGAAGAGTTTGAAGGGGGTAGTTTGAGGCCAATAGGTGCAGAAGAGGTGCAGAAGAAGCTACCACCAAATTGCCATTGATTCCAGTCATACATTCTCCTCTGGGCAAACAGTCCTTGAAGAAAATAATAGGGTGGCCAGGAAACAGGGGTAGTGTGGTTAATGACAGGTGAGCCTGTGTTCAACCAATTATTCTTTTATTTTAACATTGTATTCACCTTGTTTAACTATAGCATGCACCTGTCCATCTGCCCAGTATCACAGTGTCTTGCATTGCAGTACAAAAGGTGACCCTCCGAACTCTTCACCCACCTCCCACAATAGCAGCTACTCTGCACAGCTAAAAGTCAGAGATCCCACAGTCCCAAACAAGCTTAAGTAACCCATTAAGCTTTGGCTTGAGCAGGTCAGCAGGATGAGTCTTGGTCTGTACTTTTCACTGTCGGTGACAACTTCTGCGTAATTCTGCTAGGAATCATTTGTGTCTTGGTGGACTCAAGTCACTTAAGGGTGGCATCTGACTAGACAGCTACCAGGTGTATGTAATACTGTTACAGTTCTTGTCTGATTATTGCATTTAAATGTGTCTTTTCATCCATGAGTGGCCACTTGCAAAAATTACTTTCCTTCAGCATCTTGTTCTTAAAGTCATCACAACCAACTGGATTCAAGGGTCTTGTAAGAGACACTTAACTATGTAAGGGGTTAAAGCACATCAGAAAGTCAGTTTCAAGGAAACAAACACAAAATATACATGGTGAAAAAATCTGTGCTATCTATCAGCACTTAATGACTAATTTTTCTGTCAATCAGAAGAGATGGCATGGTCTGTTAGGTTTATAATTAACAGTTTAATTTGGATGGCGCTTGAGTTTTTATTCTGATTGTATAACAGGGTTTTCATCTTTAATGAAGGCACAATTTACATTAGCTTCTATCAGCTTAAAAATCTTAATGGTCACAGCAGGCAAACAATTTTTTTTCTTGGAGAATCATGAAAATTGAATCCTGTTATTTACAGTTTGAAATAATCCCTTCCATTCCAAGCATTCCTATAAATCATAAGAAAAATATACAGCACTCAATGAGATATACTTTCTAAATAGGATACTAAGAAAATGCCAAATTTCAGCATATGGAGTATTTTTCTACTTCTAATTGCCAGTGGAAATCTGATTACTTGATACAGGAGCCAAACTGGATTAGGTTATTTATATATTTATTTTTACTCTCTTGTGCAAGTGGCTAATGACACACATTTCCAGATTCAGTTACCTGATTTATGTGCCCACTTATGTTAGCTGTGTATGCAAATTAGGCACACAATTGCTTTTCTAATGTGTATATGCAGTTGGGCACTTAATATGTTTGAAAATCTGTCCTTTAGTCTTTATTCTTAGGCTATGTCTACATTCACTAAAGTTTGTTCGAATTAGTTAATTCGAACTAACTAATTCGAATTAATTGTAGTTATTTCGAATTAACTTAATTCGAACTAGCAAAATCTAGTTTGAACTAAGCAAGTGCTATTCATGGCACTTGCTTAGTTCGAATTAGCGAATTGCATTGAGTTCAATGGGCCGGTTAGTACGAACTAAGCAATTAGTTCGAACTAACATGGCGACATTGGTTAATTCGAACTCACTAGTTCGAATTAACCCTTAGTTCGAATACCCTATTCGAATTTATTAGTTTGAATTAAGGAAGCCCTTAATTCGAACTAATGAAAGCCTAGTGTAGCCATGGCTTAAGTTAGTTCAAATTAAGCTTCCTTAATTCGAACTAACTTCCCAGTGTAGACATAGCCATAGATTTTTTTTAATATCAGTCGGAAGAGAGAATCTGGCTGTTCTTTTACTTAGGACCTGATTAATGCCCATTAAAGTTGTTGGGAATCTTTGCAATGATTTCACTGAGTACTGAAGTATTCACTGAGTACGGAATCATAGAAGGGACCTTGAGAGGTAATCTAGTCCAATTCCCTGTGCTGAGGTAGGACAAAGTATACCTGTTTTCTAAACTGTTCTTAAAACTTCTAATGACAGGGATCCCACAGCCTCTCTTGGAAGCATATTCCAATGCTAAACTATCTTTACCGTTAGAAAGATTTTCCTAATATCTAGCCTACATCTTCCTTGCTAAAATTAAGCACAGTGGACTTGAATAATAATTGATCGCCATCTTCACAATTGATCACAGGCTGCCACAGAGTACACCACTCAGTGATGGACTGGTACCTCCTCCTGGTCATGGGGGGGATTAGCTAGAGGCCAGTGCCTCTCTGTCCACAGTTTGCACGCTGTCACTCTTTCTGCTGTCCTCTTGCAGCCTCAGGACCCATAGCAGCCTCTTCATGGCTCAGCCTTCCAGCTGTGTCACTGTCCGTGTTCCCTACCTTTCGGGAGGTTTAGCTCTTTAAAAGCCCTGGGCAGTCTTCTTCCCACTCACCCAGTAGGGGAACCCAGATCCCTCTTCTCCAGATTGCATCCCAAGGACCCTAAGCTCAACAGTCTGGGCCTTCTCTTGCTACCACTCATTCCCACTTTCTTCCTGGCCACCAGCTCCCGAGGCCTCCTCCTTTTTTCCAGAGAGTGACTGCAGTCTGCAGTCTCCACTCACTCAGGAAACCCCTATTAAACTCCTGCAAACCTTCTAGGCTAGCCACCTCCTGTTACCTGCTTATGAAGACAAGCTCATGATTGATTTGTTAGTTTACCTAAGCTGCTATGAGGTCTCTTGGATCTAAATTTGGGGGTTTCAATGGAATATTTCACTGGATACACTATAATGTGTCTGTCATTTAATCAGAAAAGATATGGGGCTGGGAGAACTTGCAATTTTATTGAGAAAACTGAAAAATAGCCTTGGGGTATGTTGTCAAGGAGAAGTTAAGACTCCATACATTGGATATAAAAATGTTTTGTCATGGGATTCAAGCAGTTCAAGGGAACCATGAACAATGAACACCTTTCTCTGCCCCTCCCACAGAGTTTGTTTGCTTTACCCGATTATTGCCACTTTGGGGAGCTCAGCAATGCATTGTCATACTGCTGCATCTGGATCTGACTCTTTCTTGACACTGTGGCAGCCAATGCTCTACAAACATGCAGGCAGATAAATCTGCTCTCATTCCTCAAAATTTAAATGCAGTTTCTAGAATATATTCTGAAAAGTCAGGGACTTTCTCTACTGTGCAGCTTCTGTTTTGAACTTTTTAGACCCTGGTGGCCAAAATCTTCAAAACTGGATGCTCAAAGGTAGGTTCCTAACCCCATATTTAGGCACCTAAATGTAAGTGGCCTGCTTTTCAGGATTTTTGAGTGCCCACAAAGCCTACTGACTTCAACTGAGTGAGTTAGAACAGTGTAACAGTAGCAATTTGTACTTCTATAATATCTTACATCAGAGGAACTCCAAGGCCTTCACAAACCTTAAAGAACTGAGCTTCATGACATCACTGTGAAATAGCTAAGATAGTTTAATGATGGGTGAACCAAAACACAGAGAAACTAGGTGAGTTGTAGAAATACACAGTCAGCCCAAGAGCTTTAACCATTTGATACACTTCCCTCACTAATGCTAATATATGCATTCAGCTCTGCAAAGTACTTCCAACCCACTATTCTTCTTGCTTCACATTTGCAAAAACTTCATCTTCGGTTGTAACTATCATAATGTTTGTCTATACCAATCAGGGCCGTCCTATGGGGGGAGCGGGGCCCGGGGCCAATTGGCCAAAGTGGGGCCCCCACCCCCATGCTGGAGAGGGGGCCCCATGTGCTCCACCCCGGGCATGCCTACTCTGCCCTGGGGGCAGGGAGGGCTGGCCCAGGGGCCGGGCATATCCCTCCCGGCCTGCCCCGCTCCTCTGCCTTCAGCTCGCTGCCAAAGGCAGTGGGTCGGTTGTGCAAGGAGGGGCTGCAGCGAGTGCGGACCCCGCACAGTGCGGGGCCCACGTAACCGAGGGGCCCAGGGCAGTTGCCCCGTTCGTGCCCCCCCCAGGGACGGCCCTGATACCAATTGTTAATATGACTCCGTCTCTTGTTTAAATGTACCAGACTTTGTAAATCCTTTCTGTGTACTCCTTGTGTCTATGTCTGTCTGTGAAATTAAATTAGGACACATGTTTCTCACTGGTAATATGTTTAAAGCAGGAGGGTTACGCATCTAATATTGTGAACACTTACAACTGGTGGAAGGGAAATGAAGGACCATGTGGCTGAAATTGCAATCACAATACATTATACATTAGGCTGAATCATGCTCCCCGTTATCACTGTTATTCCCTTATCAATACGATAAATGTTTTTGTTATTGCTTCAATATATCACAAGAGTTTGGGTGGGGGGTTGTTTTTTGCAATTCTGTGTGGAGGAATAAGAATAAATAGCCAACTATAGATTATGAACTGGCAACTTTACTATATATTAGTAGACTCATAGATTTTAAGGTCAGAAGAAAACTTCATGATCATCTAGTCTGAGCTCCTGCACATCACAGGACACAGCACCTCACCCATC
The DNA here is from genome assembly GCA_007922175.1 of Pelusios castaneus. Taxonomy (NCBI): domain Eukaryota; kingdom Metazoa; phylum Chordata; order Testudines; family Pelomedusidae; genus Pelusios; species Pelusios castaneus. Next base: position 256,103 of record ML685862.1, read on the forward strand.
TCCTCCTGTAATAGACCCATAACCTCTGGCTAAGTTACTGAAGTCCTCAAATTATGATTTAAAGACTTAAAATTGCAGAGAATCCACCATGTACACTAGCTACATGAGCACATGACCTGTGCTTCAAGCTGCAGAGGAAGGCAAAAGAAAACCCATAATCCAGAGTCTCTGGGGAATAATTCCTTCCTGATACCAGATATAGTGACCAGCTAGACCCTGAACATGTCATCAAGACCCACCAGCCATACATTGAGGAAAGAATTCACTGTAGTAACTCAAAGCCCTCCCAATCTACTGTCCTTGTCTCTGGCCATTGGGGATATTTGCTAGTAGCAGTCACAAATGAGCCATTTACCTTTGTAGGCAATCTCATCATACCATCCCCTCCAGAAATTTATCAAACTCAGTCTTGAAACCTTTTAGGTTTTTTGCCCCCCACTGCTCCCCTTTGAAGGTTATTCCAGAACTTCACTCCTCTGCTGGTTAGAAATGTTTATTTCATTTCAAACCTAAACTTGTTAATAGACAGTTTATGTCCCTTTGTTCTGGTGCTTAATTTAAATAACTCCTTTCTAATATTTATCCCTCTTATGTATATTTAGAAAGCAATCATGTCTCTCCTCTGCTTGTCTTTTGTTAGGCTAAAGTAGCCAAGCTCCTTGGATATGTCTACACTGGAGGCTCTGTTTAGTCGACTTAACAAGGTCGACTTCAAGTCAACTTAAAGTCGACTTTGTTAAGTTGACTTAGAGCATCCACACTGAACACTCCAGTCGGCTGCCTGCGTCCACACTGGTAAGTGCTAGGTCAACGGAGGAGTGGCCGACCAATGTTCCCCCTAAGGTGATGATGCAGCTGAGCAAGATATCGTACTTGTTGAGTGGCAATTTTTGAAGCTTGGTGCCTCATGGGCAACAGTTTTTTGGCGCTGGAAGCATCAGCAAGCCTAAGTACCTTAAGAAAAAAGAAATGCATAAATGTTGTCTTTTTGTTTGAACTTTAATAAAAATGTTAAAATGAAATATTGTAGTTTTATTAATTTACTATGGGTCGGGCTGGAGAGAAGAAAAAGAGCTGTGGCCATTGGGCTGGGGAAAGCCGTGGCTGGAGAGATCGGGCTGGGGAGAAGGGGAAAGTTGCGGCTGGGGAGATCAGGCTGGGGAGAAGGGGAAAGCCACGGCTTTACCCAGCCCAATCCCCCCAACCCGTGGCTTTGCTCTTCTCCCCAGCCGCAGCTTTCCCCTTCTCCCCAGCCCGATCTCCCCAGCTGCAGCTTTCCTCTTCCCCCAGCCCGATCTCCCTGACCATGGCTTTCCCCTTCTCCCCAGCCTGATTGCCTTGGCTACAGCTCTCCCCAGCCCGGTGGCCGCAGCTCTTTTTCTTCTCTCCAGCCTGACCCATAGTAAATCAATAATTAATTAATTGGTAATTTAATTAGTAAATTAATTAATTCACAAATTAATATTGGAGACCAGTTAGGTCGACTTAAGGACTATTCCCCATCTACACTGGCTTAAGTTGACTTAATAAGGTCGACTTAAGCATTAAGTCAACCCTCAGAGGTGGTGTTATTAAGTTGACTTAAGGAAGCACCCAAGTCGACTTAAGCGTCCAATGTGGACACGGGGTTCTTTAGGTCGACTTAACCTTCCTTAAGTCGACCTAAGGCTCCAGTGTAAACGTACCCCTTGAGTCTCCTCTCATAAGATTTTCCATTTCTCTGATCATCCTAATAGGTCTTCTTTGCATCTTATACATGGGAGACCGGAATGGTACAGTATTCCAGATGAGATCCCACCAGTGCCTTGTATAATGGGACTAACACTTCTCTCTGTTGGACCTACTTTGCTTGATGTTAACCTTTTTCATGGCTGCATTCCACTGATGGCCCATCGTCATCCTCTGAGCAATAATACACCAATTTTTTCTCCTCTTCTGCCACTTCCCTCTGTTGGACATACCTTGCTTGATGCACCCTAGGGTTGCGTTAACCTTTTTCATGAGTGCATTCCACTGATGGCCCATCGTCATACTCTGAGCAATAATACACCAAATCTTTCTCCTCTTCTGCCACTCCCAATTGATGTGTTCCTAGCATATAGCAAAATTTTTTGTTGTTAGTCCATAAGTGCATGGCCTTGCACTTTGCACTATTAAATTCCATCCCATTTGTATTACTACAGTTTTCAAAGTCATCCAGGTCTTCTTGTATGATATTCCAATCTTCCCAACTTTGTGTCATCTTCAAATTTTATTAGCACCCTCCCATTTTTGTGCCCAGGTCATTAATGAAGATGTTAAATAAGATTGGTCCTAAGGCCAATTCCTAAGAAACTCCACCAAGAACCTCCCTCCAGCCCGACAATTCATCTTTTAGCATAACTCATTGTAGTCTCTTTAATCTATTTCATTTCTTCATCTATTTTAGTTCTTTATCTGTTGCATTTCCTTTGTCTAAAATATCAGTTATCTTCTCAAAGAAAGAGATCGTGTTGGTCTGGCACAATCTACCTCCAAATCCATCCCTATTAAAAAAAACCTCCTTTAGAATTGAACAGAACATACTAACATTTTTAACTACTCCATAAAATTTAATAGAAAATTAGTTCTGCTATAGAAATCTTTAGGATGATTCAAAATATTTATAGAAAGATTAACTTTCTCTATCAAGTTCTCTGGGTTTTAGTTAATTTAGAATTCTGTAGATTTCATCCCTGTTAAATTCAATAGGGGTTTACCAGAAATGACATCTCTTTCTACATTGGTGTTATCTTTAGGAGGCTGGTCCAGAACTCGCTCATACTCCTACTTCCTCCAGTTCGACTGGGTGGACTCCCAGTTAATTGCTTTTATTTTTAATTGCCCATAGGATTTGAAACTGGAAAATAATTATCAGCTCAAGTCCACTCCCCCGCCCTCGACACCCTTGTGATCGCAGGACACAGTCTCCCCAGCTGAAGCTATATTGGCTATTAAAATTTATGGTGCTCTCATCGTAGCTGAGATGCTTAGCAATAAATCTCTGTAAAGCAATAGAAAGGGTTACACTGTTGCCGAAATGTTGATGCCACTACTGTAATGTGGAGGTCATACTTAGTTAAGCAAACTGCAAGCTTCCACTCTTACTGGGGTCAAGAGAAGTTCAACATAATTAACAGTTAAGAGATACGTGGGATGGAAAAGTACTAGGCAGCATTTATTTAAGGAACTATAAAACCAGTGAGAAATAATTTGCCTGCAAGAGAGGGAACTATTAGATTTAGTCTTGGTTGGGAAGATTTCCATAATACTGTGTTGTGAGTCCATAAATGTCTGTGAAACTGTCTGAATAAAACTAGGTAAAGATGATTTCAGGAGCCACGAAAGTCCCAATGAAATATTCATAGATCATTCTGCCTTGTGCGTGTGTGTATGTTTGGGAATGCTGCTGACTCTTCAATGGCCAGCATGCCATGATATACTACTAATAATTCCAAGCTGTTAAAGCACCTCTCAGCAGTAGGTCTCAAAGAGTTTCACAAAGGAGTTCAGTATCATTACGCTCCGTTTACAGATGGGGAAACTGAGACAGGTGAAGCGATCGCTCAGGGTCAGCTAGCAGCCCAGAGGAAGACCTGGAGGTAGAACCCAGGCCTCCTGAGTTCCTATCCAGGCCTCTGTCCAGGCCTATGATCTTCCTAAGGGACCTGCCGCTGCCGCAAAGTGCTGCCCAAGGGAGGAAGCAGCCACAGACACTTGCCATTGGCCCTGTTGGTGTAAAATGGCCTCAGAGCAGCCACACTAGCTCTCCTCCCCAAGGCAGGTACAGAGCCAGCCCCAGGGTTTTGTATTACTTCTGCAGAAGCCCCTACTCGAGGGTGTGCCTGTAGGAGTGGAGTGGGCACAGGGACAGCTAGGATATTCCTATGTCCTGTTGATTAGTTGCTGGCACAAACTCCATTGGGACTATGGCAATGCGGAGCACAGTTCAGTGCAGCACCCAGGCTGAGTTCAAAGTGGGCCACACACCAGATGTACAAGGTTGGCACAAGCCAGCTGCCGTTAGTCCCTGCACTGGCTTTTGGGCTGCCCCAAGGCTGAGCTGGGCCAAGGCAAAGTTACTTCACGTCACCTCCCATCGGTACTGCCACCCTATTTAGCTGAATGGAGAAGGCTTTCCTTCCTGTTTGATGGGGGTACGAGGCTTGGCTCTGCTCAGCAAGGGGAAGGGAGAGGTGGAAGCCACCGAGTTCAGATCTGTATGCGAAATGCCACAATGTTTCAGCGGTATGGAGAGCTGCGGGGGAGGAGGGCTTGTTCATTCCGTTAAAAAGTCAGGGGAAGTTTTGAGACTATAGGCACGTGCTTTCCCAGCTTCCAAATGTGGCTGAACCAATGAGCTTCCACCCTGATGGGCAGCCCCACTCCCATGCTGGCAACTCCCTCCCGTTCATTGCTCAAATCTAATTGAATTTTGTATTTAATGGTGACCATCAAATACAGTTGACCTTAACTGTGAACTAAACTGAGATGTCTAGAGGGGAATGGCTAGTATACAGACCAACTTAACTATTACTGTGCCATTAATGTGAAGGCTCTGCTTGTCTAGTCTTGATGTTGTTTGTCTATCTTCTTATGCAAAGGCATAAAACAAAAACTACAATGTTTGAGCTAAGAGCTTTGCAGAAGAATGCTCTTAAAACACCTATAATGTCCTTGATAAATACCCCTGAAAGTTGCTGGCGTTCATTTGTAAACAGAATTCTATTATCCCTGCTGGAAGTTAGTTTAATATTTAATTTGATAGGTCTCTTCTTAAAATTGTTTTTCTTTCTTCCCTACATTATAAATCACCTGACATGGTATCCAAGGGACTATAAAGAGTCAGAAATCAACAAAGATACTGTATTAAAATTATGATTCATATGACAAAAATAACAAAGCGTTGACAAATGAGTTGCCATTATTTAATGTGGACAGTAACTCATGTTGATAGATCAAATGCCCCTTTTAGTGTGAATTTATCACTTGGTTAAATTCATGCTCTCCTTACTCTATTACAAGCGTCCAGCACGCTTTGGGTGCTATAAAAAATAATGACAGTCATTAAAGTCTGTCACATGTATGAAATAGAAGTTTTGCCTGAGTGAGAATTGTGTAAAAACAACAGGGCTTGGCTCACTGTATTTTGCATTTTGTACTTTTATATAAGTTTTTGCATTTGCAAGAAGAGGATAGTGCCTAGGATGAAAGAGTGATAGATGAAATTTTATTTGTAGTGCATTACTGTAATTGATGGGGGTATTTGTTTACTAGTATAAATTTGCACAACAGTTAACAAACCTAGCAAAATGTTTTCTCTGGCCCAAATACCTTATGGTCTTAGAGACATGAAAAATTATGGATCAGTCGTTCACATTCCATGCATCTGAAATAATTCTCTGCAATATTTGCATTTGAGAATAATTTCATAATCCTTTTTATTTTTGTAACTACATGATTGGCAGTACAGACTCTTGTGTCCTAAAATGGCACACCCCTGTCTCTGCTTTTTTAATGAAGTAAGATGTCATTACTCTAGATATTGAGTCAGAATGATTTCACAGGAACTCCTTGCATGGCACAAAGTATATTGACTGGAAAAATTGAATCCCCTTGAGAGTCAGGCTGTGTATCTGTGTTGCATTTCTGACACATTAAAAATGTTCTAGAGAAGCTTGTAAAGGCAGAGCTGACTTCCAGAGGAAACCTGTTCACGTTCACCTAGATAGTTTAAGGAATTAAGTTGGCAGAAATAAAGCGTACACTGAGGTCTATATACTTCGTCCATTGGGCAAATCATTTGGATCTTAATACTGTAAAATGTTGAGCATTCTAGCCCTGATCTAGCATTTAAGGACATGCTTAACTTAAAGCATGAGACAGGACAATTTACTTGCTTAAAATTACAGAGTGCTTACATGCTTTGCTGGTTGTAGGCCAGCATGATTAGCTGGATCAAGCCCTGGAATCGGACTACCTTTGGCTATGTCTACACTTGTTCAAATAAGTCGACTTAGCATGTCTACACTGTAAATTTAGGTTGACTGAAAGTCGACCTTGTCAAATCAACTTAGAGCGTCCACACTAGACGCCTAAGTCGACTTATAGGGGCTAGGTGGATCTGGGAGTGGTGCGTGGTGGGAAAGGGGGCACCCAAGAGGTGCCCCCCTTCCCCAGGCACCCCTTCAAAAGTGCCAAGGAGCTCAGCATCTTCCCCATTGTACCAGGGCAGGGACAGGGGCAGGGTACAGGAACGGGGTGGGCAGGGCTGTGTCCTGCCCTGTGGGTGGGCACGCCAGGTTCTGGCTGTGCCAGGCACCCTGGGAGGGAGGTCAATGGGAGAGCTCTGGTGACCCGCTAAGTCGATTTAGGGCTAACCACGTCTCCAATGGCTTAAGTTGACTTAATAAAGTCGATTTAACCAGTAAGTCGACTTAAAACTAGGTCTTATTAAGTTGATTTAAGATTTCCTTAAGTCGACTTAAGCAGCCCCTTAAGTCGACTTAATTTACAAGTGTAGACGCACCCTTTGTGTGTTACATGTTTCCAGACCTAATAAATGAGGGTTTGTAAGACATAATTTGCTTTCTTTCCTTTAAGTGGAAGAACCTGTTGGTTTTTGCTGTGGAGAAACAGAATTCCCTATTCGTTGGTGTTTGCCTTATTTCATCTCAAGAAAAAAAATAGGATTTGACTTTAACAACAAAATATGAAAGCTGACACCTAAAACATGTCTCTCCTTCCGTGGTATCATCTGCGAAGCTGTCAAGCAAACATTTAAAAGATTTGATACAGAGTGCATGAATGATGGAAATTGTTATAAAAGAAGGAATTGTTTTATGACATTCTCTATTTTCTTTTCCTGTGGTTTGGGGGAGAATAACTAGCAAAACTAACTCCCCACCAAGAGAATGCTAAAGCCAAATGATTGGTCACATTGGTGGAGTAAGAAGAACAACTGCTGGTCTAATATTAAAAACAGGGATGTTTGGTAAAGGGGATTTCTATCCTGTGGGAAATCCCAGGGTTTCAATGTTTGTTTTCTGCATGATGAGACCAAAAATTTTAGAACAAAAGTTCTGAAAAATGTTGATTCAGAAGTATGAACATTTCTGACGTTTTTTATCACAAGAAACATTTTTTAAAAGACTTTGTTTTGAAAACATTGAAAATGTTGATTCAAAATGAGACACATAACCTTGAATTTTCCCTTTGAAAAATTGGAGCATGTTGACATTTCCCATGAAAAGTTTCTATTTCAGCTAAACTCCATATATCACTGGGGAGAAAATGGTCCAAAAAATTTCAGCCATATTTCTGCCTTAACATTGTCACATCCTAAAAAACACCTTCAGAACATTACCATCTTCCTCTTAATTCCATCCAGCTACAAGTAAAATACTCATTATCTTGCTAAAGAGATTTTCTTGCCTCTCAAATTTCAAATTTCCCTTTATACAGAACAAAATCTCTGCAGTTCACTGCTGCCTTTGCATGATTTGTTACCCAACATTTTTGTGTGAGGTAAACTCATTTCTTTAATTCCCCAAACTTTGCCAGTCCTTCCCATTTCTCACCCTGGGCAATCAAATACACGAATTACTTAGACTTCTCTAGGTCATCAAAGGCCGTGTAATAAGCTGTCTTATCAAAATGATTCAATTTTTCTTCCTCTCAGTGATGATATGATGATGTCATGGGAATAACTTGCCAAAAGTGCTTTCTGACAGGTAATAAATTGATGTAGTAAACATCAGCTCAAGTAATATTGAAGGTAGACTGCATTATTGGAGTTTAGCCATAAATAGCTATATTTTAGTACTAGCAGATGTTTTGCTTCTACGGTTATCATATTTCACAGCCAATGCATTATAACAGGAATTATTTTAAGACAATAAAAACAATCATACTAGCTATTTCCAATGTGTTTATAAATTGTTCTATCTATTTGTCCAATTCCCTGGAAAATCAGCTCTGTCTCCCTGTTCCGTTGCTCTGATGAGCACCAAGGCAATCATTTGGTAAGGTTCTTATATGCTGCAATGTTCCACGTTAACGCCGCATCACAAATACATTCTTTCCAGAGTACACTGCATCCCTCGCAGTGCTCTGTACGCAAACAGTCAAACAAAAAGATTTATTGATATTTTGAGTGTGGCATTGTGACAACAACACATGATCAAGTCTACTGAAGTTTGTTGCCATCAGTACAAGAAACTATGGACTCAACATCTTTTCAGTTGTAAAGGGATATTGTCAAGTACTGTACCTTTAACTCTGCTTAACTTGACTGTAGTATGTTGTTCTCCAGCCATTTCCATTGGTATGTTTAAAGGAAGACCTGCTCCCTGCCCCTAGGAAATTGTTTTCTAGATTAGACAGATGATACATTTTAATAGATGATCAAATGAATAGCCAGGATCAAGGCAACATTGCTGATCTCTTTAAAAAAACAAAAATCTTCAATGGGTTGTCATTTGAAGGCTGTATAGAGGACACGATTTTGTGGTGGGTGGGAAGGTTGAATGATAAGGGTGGCCATTGTTTAGAATACTTATTTAAAAGTTGGTTGTCATGGCTAAAACTTTCAAAAGTGCTTAAGTGACATAGGAGCCTGGGTCCTAGCCTCAAAAATGACTAAGACATGTCAGCTCAGATACAGGCCTTGAAAGAAGTTAGGTGCCTAAATACCTTTGAGGATATGAAGTTTAGGAGCCTAAATCTCATTGCAATGACACTTGTGAAAATGGCGCTCCTAAGTTGCTTAGAGTATGTCTATATTTATGCCGTGTCTACATTATAAAATTATATTGAGCTAAGTTATGTTTGCATGAAGTTGCCACAGTTATTATATCACTTGTGCATGTCCACACTACAGTCCTTGTGTTGGTGGTGTGCATCCTCCCTAGGAGCACTTGTGAGATGCCTATCCCACTGCACAACTTGCCCCATGCAGCGCAATGTGTTTTGGAAGATTTTCACAAGGCCTCATGGGGCCAAAAAGAGTTGTGCAGGGGTGACTGGGAGCATGGGTTCAACTTCCCATAATGCAGTGTTCTCCATCCCATAATTGCACCTGCACTCCATATTGTTTCCCACCCCTTTTCGAAATCCTACAACTCTAAGCATCCTTTCTCACTGCATGCCCTCTCCAACAGATGCATGGAGCCTACCCAGCTCTGCCCTATTGCAATGAACCATATGAACAGGGGCTGACTGATCTTATTTACACAGTTGCAAGAGGAGTCAGAGCAAATATGATGATTCCTTGGAGGACAGATTGCTGTGGGACGTAGAAAGAAACAATTAAAGGCTGTTGGCAGCATTCACGGAGCAGTGCAAGACCACATTCCCGGAGCTGTGTGCCGAACACTCCCCTGGCCTCCAGCGCAGTGACAAAATGTACCAGCACTGACTGTGGCTAGGACCCAGGGGTTAGGACCCATAGAACCTATGTTCTATTTCCAATTCTGCCAGTGACATATCTGGCTTTGGTCCAGTCACGTAGACCAGTGTGCTGAGACATGATTACCTCAAAGCCGGGCGCCTAACTAAGGGACGCCCAGTTTTCAGATGTTCTCAGTACCAACCACTCCCACTGACTTCAATGAGACTTCATTAGAGTGAGCCATTTACAGAAAAGCAACATTTTGGGTTGTCTGCTTGCTACTCTTTAACATTTTTAAATTGGATGTAGGTTTTCTAACAAAAAAGGAATGATTGCCATTATAAATAGAAATTAAGACAATCCATCGTGTATTTCTAATTTCTCTAAACTGAGAGAGGAGAGAACTCTAGAATATGGTGTTCTCAACTTGTAAAAAAGTAGCGTTTTACTAGATCTTCATAAGTATCAGACTTGCAGCACATCCACACTACTTTTTGATACAGGGAAAGTATTTTACAGCAATCTCTAATAGTTGTGGAAATGAAAAGACTGGGTGGGGGGGGGGTCTAATTAGAATATTTGGTTTGTTGGGTTTTTTTAAGTCAGATTTAACAATTATCTTGTTTCTTTTAATTTGCATTAGCTAATTGCTTTTCTAATGAGGATAACTAGAAGTGAGTTCCTCTGAGATTTTGAGAGAAAGCTTGGTGCGCATCACGTTAAAGCTGCACCCAACACTTTGCACTGTCTCACACTTTGAAATGTAATGCTGTCACCCTGCCACATGTAGTAAGACACATTTGTATCTGAACCCTCCAAACCCAGAACCTGCTCCTGCTCCCCCTGAAGTCAGTGAGAAGGTTGTAGAAGATACAAGCAGAGTGAACCATGTAATGGCAGTAAAAGGCATGTTAGTTCTATGGTTTTATTATTTCAAGGGGGGTGCATCTAATTAAGAAGGGCTCAGCTATACTGAAAGAAAAATGAAGGGAAAGGGCAGATTGGGGCAATGGGGGTAAGAGGGACAGGGTAGGAAGTATGAGGGGCAGCTGTGGTTTGGAGCTGAGATTAAGAAAGAGGCTGTGATGGAAAGGGTTGGAGCAAATCGCCAATCATCACAAGACAGAGAAAGACCAGTCAAAATGCTGGTAAATCCTTTAAAGGTCCCTGCTTTGGCTGCTAATGCAGCTACTCCTGGTTGGTTCCTCCCAGACCTTGTCCCCCAAGACCAAAGGAGGTGAAGGGGGAGAGAGGAGGTGGTACATGGGTCCTAGTGCCCTGAGTGTGTCTGTTTGGGTCTATTAATACAGTTTTAGGTTGAGGTGTGTGCTGAAGGGAGAGGTTCTACATTTCATCCTCCTCCCCTGCCCTCCCCCCCAGCATCCCAGTGGTTTCTATTCTCTGAAGATCTGATAGAAAATGAGTTAAAGCTTGAAAAATCTTTCAGAAATGTTAATGAATTGCTTTAAGAAAGTGAAAGCAGTCCTTGGATCACTCAAGTTTAGGAACAACATTGATTATGCATGATGTACCCATCTGAATTTATGAGAAAGGTGCTGAATAGAAAGCAAACCACAACACACTTCCATTCATCCTGGTGACCTTGTTAAAAAATTGCATTACACTGTATTTAGTAACGGATTGCACCTGAAATCTATACAGAGGACCAAATCCTTGCTGTCAGTGACATTAAATTAAATCTGAAGTAAGTCAGTGGAATTGGTTTGAGCTAAGTCTAATGGAAATAAGTGGAGAATTTGATCCAGAATCTCTTCTTGAAACTTGTTATATAGATTGATTGAAACATCATTTCAGAAATATAGTATAGTCAATACCATGACTTCAAGGCTCAATGTCATCTTAGCTCCGCTGGAATGAGTACATGACATTTATTAATAGAGGTACAGAAGGACTAGAATATTTAAATCCAGTTGCTCTCATCAGCCAAATTACTTCTCCATTACATATTGATTAAATATGTGCTTGGCATAGAATGTGTGCTTTCTTTTTCTATCAATGGAAAATACCAAAATACAATAGCCAGTCACTCTGGAAGTTACTCAGTTCCTGATGTGCCTTAACCAAGGCCAATTAGAAACACCATCAACATGCAGAGATCCACCTCCTAAATGGGAGGAGCCAGCAAGAACATATCACACTGGTGCTCTTGATGATTTACTGGCTCTTTCCCACCTGATACTAGGCTGAATTCGAACTCCTGGTTCCTTTCTACATAATTAGAAGCAGATTTAGCCAAGGGACACTTTGTCAGGTGTGATTTTTCAAGTCAATAGGGAGTCATCAGTAGAGCTGGTCAAACAATGTTGACCAAACTATTTTCCTCAAAAAAAATGCAGTTTTATTGAAATAAAAATATTTTGGGGTACATCCTGGTTAAATTTTCAATGGGAAAAAATCAAAATGAATTGTTTTGATTTCTTATTTTGTTTCCATAAGACAGAAAGATTTCATTTCAATTCATTTTATTTAGAAATGTATGTTCTATTAAAATATTAAGTTTAATAGATCATGAAGGTTTTTTTATAAGGGTTAAGTATTATTATTATTATTATTTATTTATTTATTACACTGTTTTAACATTCTCAAAATTTTGGCATTTCAACTTTTCATTCTGATTTTGGATGAAAACAAATGTCAAAATGTCAGATTTCACACAGACCAAAAATACTGAGGAATTCTGAGGAAAATGTCTAGAATATTATTATGAAGTAATATTTTGTGTTCTGGCAGCACCCACAATACAAAATGATTTCTATACATATAGGATAATATAGTTGTAAGGACCGAGTAGGTTCTTATTGTTTTCAAGCCAACTCACCCTTCCCTCTAGTAAAATTCATAAAGGGTAAACAGCTATTACTCCTTCTAAATAAATCTTGTCATCTCTCTCTCACTCCAAGGTGATACATGACCATAATCTTGATCACATCTTTATGATTTACATTCTGGCGGCTTTAAAACCTTTCCTGAGGAGAATGTACACAGTAGCTGCTTCTCTCCTGTTGGAACCATCATCTACTGGTCTAGAATGCGATAGCTATAGCTATACAGTCAACTGCTGTATTTCTCACATTTGTGCAGAGAAAGCTGTTGATTGAGGGTATCTAGGAATTGCTTTCAGGTTGCTGGGTTGAACTCTGCTCTGATTTATCTCTTGTGCAGTGCCAAAGACTTGGATGGACTGGTGTAGGGAGCAAATCAGGACAGAATTTGACCTGCTGTTTATGCTCATCGAATAGATGATTGAATGAAAGCTCTTAGGATTAGGCAAGCAACAGCTGTGGGGCTTCATGAGCAATTTTGACATCCTGTAACGTATAATGCAATAAAAAAAAATCCATGTTTCTCAAACTAAAAATCTATGTTCCTAGGGACTGAGCTGTCTGACACATTGGAAAGAAATGCTAAATGAATTGGAGCGTTTTAGATTGAAAGAAAAGAGTGCCCAAGATGACCTACTTTATTTTGAAGGCTCTTATTAGCAATATCCTGGCTGTGAGCTAATCACGACCTTGAGCAGCCCTGAAAGAAGCCTCTCAATATATTTATTTCAATAACAATACAGAAACATTGCTTAACATAAGTTTCAAAGGGAGAACTTCAGCTTTCCCTACACTATATAGACATGATCATTCTAAAGCACTCATAATCTTCCTAAAAGCCATAATTCCACCGCCATCCCTCAATCCATCACTTTCCAGAACAGAAGAGAAAAAATATTATAAGCAGGGAGACTCGTAGGATGCAATTTTAACCAAGAATGAGTTGGAGTGAGTGAGTAACTAAGGTCATGTCTACACTGACAGCGGTAATTTCGCTTTTCTAGGTTCAATTGAGCTGTCTATCAAGATGCACTCAATCGATCTACAGCTCGACGCTGTAATTCCAGCCCCATAAGTAGAGTAACACTAAGTCGATCAGACAACATTTCCAGCATTTTATTTACGTACCTTGCGTATCTCTCACCAAGTGCCACTGAAAAGTGCTGCTAGCTTAGACTAGGGCTAAGTCATCTGTAGCTACTGGGAGTTCACAAATGCTTTGGCCATATGATGCCTGGCCAGCTGTTTAACGCGAATGTTAGTAAACATCATGAATGGTTAGAAATGGCATTTTACAAAGAGCTACCTGAGTCAGTGCCTAACAACAAGTATTAGGCAACTAAAATTGACTGACTGGTAACTTTAGCTATCACTAATGAGTCCAGTTCTGCAAGTGCTCCACATTCAAGATGTCCTTTGGTGTCAGTGGAAGTTCAGCCTGTGGAAGGCTTGCACATTTTACAGACCCATGCCTTTTACAGACCAGACTTGGCCACTGGATAACCAGTCACTTGTTAGGTGAGCTGGTTGATGGTTGCATCTGTGGATATGATCCACTAGCATATAGGCATACTGTTCCATCAGGGATATTCCACATGGACAGTTAAGGAGGTGACTGTTGATGTCTCTTGCAATGGTCCCACCATTACCACTCTTCCCTGGGCTGAGCTTGCTGAAATCTGCTACCAAGAGCCTTCTGCCTTTGGTGTCTGGGTGTTTCAACTCCGAGATGTATTTTGCAGTAGGAGGGACAGGAGCCTTGAAGGTCTGAAATCAGTACAGGAGCACAGCTTCATTACAGCACCTCCCTATTAAAAATGAGGGTTGCTGTGATCTGTCTCATCTGTATGAACTGCGTGTGGCCGCCATGCTTCTGGTAATATGCCAATTCAGCCCTTGGTTGGAAAAGCTTGGGCATCTTGACTTATAGAGTACATTATTAGCCAGGCAAAAAAGGAATTACAAGCCATTATTTTTTAACAGACAATAATGTATGTAACTGTTTGTGTCCCATATTGAAGATTTTACTGTACATCCCAAACCTCAGTGAACTGACAGTTAGGAGCCATCTTTCATACCTGAAAGACAGATAAATGAAGAGCCGTGAGCTTTTATTACATCTTCTGTGTCTGTAAATATAGCCAGTAGCTGACTACCTTAATGTTAACAACTGAAAGTGAAGAAGGCTTGGAAATGCTGTACAGTTTTATGCTCACCAAAGTAGAAAGGATAACTTTTCAGGCATGATGGGGTTGTTTGGATGCTTATTACTAGAACTGTGAGCATATAGGATTTAAGATTACAATTCTAGAAACTGAACCAATTGAGCAATACATCAGAGGCTTGAGTCTGAAACATAAGTCATATATGGTTCTGTGATCAGAAGCCAGACCTGTGAAAGGCATGTAAAGCAGCACCCAAAAGTGTCTGCATGTCTCCTTAGTGTAACAGTCTTTAGCAAAAGCCATATAAATTTTTAGGGTTTCCATTGAGTTTCCAAAGATTGCTCCTCTGAGAAAAATTGAATGCAAGAAAACTAAAACAATAAGTTCCAAAGGGGTAACCATGTTAGTCTAGTTCAGCAAAACAAACAAGAAGTCTGGTGGCACTTTTAAAGACCAATTAATTTATTTATCGCATGAGCTTTCATAGGAGAAAATCCCACTTCATCAGACGCTTAAGATCCCCATCTTCAAGCATCTGATGAAGTGGGATTTTCTCCCATGAAAGCTCATGAAATAAATAAATTTGTTAGTCTTTAAAAGTGCCACCAGAATTCGTTTGTTTTGCTGAAACAATAAGGTGAGGTTTTAATGCTCCCACACAACCCTCATTCTTCCCTACCCCTCTAGCATGGGCAGTAGACAGAATGGGTGACTTCAGGATCCTATTGAAGTCAATGGCAAAACTCCCATTGACCAAAATGGGGTCAGGATTTCACCCAGTAACTATACATTCCCATGTTATAGAAAAAGCATGACGATCCAGTGTTTGGGTGTCTTGTTTGAAATGCAGTAGAAGGAGCCATAGTTTAAAAAAGAAGAAGATCCCATGTAGAACGATGATGTTTTATAGTGGCTTGTTTCTCACACAAAAAGTTCACTGCAGGTAGAGTTTCAGTATACCAGGTGAGGCAAAAATTATATCAGAAAGGTATATGAGATGGCAAGAGGGCCTCTGTTTCACTCTTGGATATGTGAAGGGCCCACTAGACTCTGTGAGGAGTGGAAAGGTGTGTCTCCAAGAGGTCATAACTTCATTTCCAGTCTCCAGTAGGGGTAACTCCCCTTCTCAGCCTACTGACACCAGTTTTTGCAGAAGGGGGAACCAGATATTATTCCTCCCCCTTTTAACCATTTTTCTTTTCTTCCTCCTTCCCCTCAGGTTGAGGAGGAGAATCTTACTGGAGAGTGTGGCCTTCACACATTTCAAAGGGTTTACATTTCATTGACATTAGCACAGTGGATCCTGTTTATAGCACCTGACCTAAAGCCCTTTGAAGCCAATGCAAAGATTCCCACTGACTTCTGTATTAGGCCCATAGGGTGCATCTACACTGGCAAGTTGGTCAACTTAAGGAGGCTTAAGTCGACCTAAACAAAGCCACGTCCACACTGGGCTTTTATTAAGTCGACTTAAGGAATACTAAAGTCGACTTAATAACACCTCCTTTTAGGTCGACTTAAGCCTTAAGTCGACTTAAAGCCAGTGTGGACGGGGATTAGCACCTAAGTCAACTTTATTAAGTCGACTTAAAGCATTAAGTTGACTTAATAAGGTCAACAAGGGGCTATGTCTACACTAGAAAAGTTAAGTTGACTTTGTTAAGTCGACTTAATAAGGTTGACTTTAAGTTGACTTAAAGTTGACCTTATTAAGTCAACTTAACAAAGTCAATTTGATTTTTCTAGTGCACACATAGCCGAAGTGAAGTGAGGTTATAAGGAGTGTGAAAATTCACTACATAAAAAGAGTGACAGCACATTGAAACAAGTCAGGAGTTACTGTGAGTTCAAGTTTGTGGAGATAAGTTCTACTGTATTTGGCCAAATTCTTTTTTATTATTGAGATGCCGACACAAATAAAACAAAGGTATGCAAATCTACTTAATAAGTAATAGTGGGTGCATCTACACTAGTAAATTTAGTCAACTTAAGCAGGCTTAAGTCGACTTAATTTACTCTGCATCTACACTAGTTTCCTTAAGTCGACATAAGCTGCTCTTTCAGTCAACTTAAGGAAAATGTAAGTCAACTTAATAAGACCTAGTTTTAAGTCAAATTATTGGTTAAGTTGACTTTATTAAGTCGACTTGAGCCAGTGTAGACGCAGAGTAGCCCTAAGTCGACATAAAGGGCCCCGAGGACTCCCCCACTGGCCTCTCTCCCAGGGTGCCTGGCACAGCCAGAGCCTGGCGTGCCCACCCATAGGGCAGGAGACAACCCTGCTGACCCTGCTCCTGTACCCTGCCCCTGTCCCTGTCCTGCTCAGCTCCCATGTACCCTGGTACAATGGGGAAGATGCTGAGCTCCCTGGCAATTTTAAAGGGGTGCCCAGAGAAGGGGGGCACCTCTCGGGTGCCCCCCTTTCTACCATGCACCACTCCCAAGTCCACCTAGCCTCTGCAAGTCGACTTAGGCATCCAGTGTAGACGCTCTAAGTTGATTCAGCAAGCTCGACTTTAAGTTGACCTACATTTACAGTGTGGACATGCTAAGACTACTTAAAAAGGTTGACTTAAATTCGACTTTGTTAAGTCGACTTAGCAAAGTCGACTTATTTGAACAAGTGTAAGACATAGCCAGTGATAGCAGTTGATGTTTCTCAGGTTTTCAGCCTAATTGTTTGGACACAGGCGAAACAGTATAGACATTCTAGCTCTTGTTCAGCAGTGCTCTTCCTCACAAGATTTTGGCCCACATTCAGCCTTCAGACATACTCCACATAACAGTACAAAAGATAGCTGAGGCAAGTAATAACACCACCACAATTCGAAACTTTGTCAGCAATTCACTGCACGAGAAACAAACAGGGACAAGATAAAAGGATTAATACAGCAAGTGCTGAAAATATCTTTTTAATACAAAAAATGCAGAGGAATAAATATCAGCCCAAGGATCAAAAGTTTATGAATTTTGGAGACAGATTGTCGACAGACAGAACACAGCCTATCCATAGAGGAGAATACAAGCAATTAGACAATGTCCAGCCTGAGAAATCTAAGTCATCTTTAAAGAGTGCCAAAAACTGATACATAATTGATTTGATTCTTAATTCCTCCTACAGCCAGTGCTCTTCTTGGGTTTAGAGGGAATTTTAATCATGCAGGGAGAGTGACATTAACCCCCATGTGGAGATTCAGCATAAAGTCTAAGCACCACTTAAATTCCACTTACCCCTTATCTGTCTAGGAGTGACCTTAGTATGTCTCCAGGGATGAATCTCTGTCTATTTTAGGTTTTTATACTGCCAGCCATCACCCTACTTTCTGAGCTCCTATCTCAGCCAGAATACAAGCCAGGGACTTATCTAAATAAGATGACGCTTGATTTTGCTTAACTGGAAGAAAACCACTAACTTTTGCAATTAATGATACATATCATGGATTTTCGTGTGTGCAACGAGTAAAGAGCAGAAGAAAAAGATTCATGGAATAAAAAGAGTGAGGATTAAAACTCTGGTTCAGGAAAGTAATTGGATACATATTTAAATCCATCCCCCTTCAGAACAGCACTTAAGCATATGCTCAATTTTAAGCATATATCTAAGACCCATTGAGCACTAAAGTCCCATTAAAGTAAAGCATGTTCTTACATCTTTCCTGAATAGGGATATTGGGAAAAAATTTAAAGCACCAAAATGATTTAGGATCCTAAATTCCATTAAAAATTGATGGCATTTAGGGCCCCAAGGCACTCCAGAATGTATCTCACTTTCTTGAATAAGTGTCTAACAGAAAGTTAGGAAGAGTAAAAGTTAATAGCGAGAACAGTTCCCAATAATTCCTCTTTCCTCTCTCACGCTTTACATTTTCTCCTTAGAGTTGTGCACAGGGATGGATAAAACTCTCCCTCTTGTAGATACAGTCCAGAAGAAAAATGTCTCTCTCTCACACGGAGACATGAAGTGTTTATTTACAATGCCAGACTATTGTTTTAGGAGCTCTCCAGCAGAACCTTCACAGTTTGTTCAGTCAAAAGCTCGCCATCATCAGTGACAGAAAGGAAGCCTGACAACAGAGTAGACAGATACATATTTCATCTGAATGCCAGAGTCAAACACCCCCTTCAGTTTTCCCTCGTCATATATTTTTTGTGGTGGTTTTATTTGCCAGGCATTGCAGCACATTTTGGTGAAGACTAGAAGAAAGGGAAAATCAGAACACCTAATTACCAGGACTGGGAGCATTCCTCAATCTTTGCATCTCCTGCTGTTTAGAATTAACAATAGGATTTATGGTACTGACCACAGAGGCATATATTGCATGTCAACATCTGTCTTGTGTACAGCAGTTGATGGATCTTGTATTTTTAATAATACAAAGTTTCACTTATAAAGCACTTTCCAGCTGAAGACCTCTGTCTAGGTGCTTTTCAAAAGTGGGATATTATTATTGTCCCCATTTTACAAACCAGGAAGATGAGGCAGAGTTTCTGTGATGTGCCTAAGGTGACAGGCTTGTCAATGGAAGAATAAGATTGGACTTTTGTGTCCTTATTCTCAGCTGTGTCTATGCTCCAAAGCTGCCTCTGTGTTCAGTAAATCACAGGGTAAGTTTGTGGGCTCTATAATAAATAATAATCCTCCATATTTCCAGTCTGGTAATTTGAGTTTGTGGACTGGAGCACAAAATTGTTGGAGTAGCCTACAAGCACGTCATAAAGACAAAAGAGAGCAAAGTGAATGGTTGGTGCGATTGTTAGAATAGGGAAGAAGTTATAGAGGCTGATCTGTATTTTAAAAGAAACTTTCAATGACAATCAATACACACTTTTCCTAGCCTCCGATGAAGATCAGATGCAAAAAGGTGAACTTTGGTTCTTTTCAGGCAGGCTTCATTGACAACAGGGTATATCTGACACCTGGGCTTATCTCACCTAATCAATTCCCTTCCACTGAAGGGATCACGAGCCTGATGAAAGTTTGGTCTCTCTGGTTCTCTGCCTTTGGCACACAAGAGTTTAGTCTCCTAGGAGACTGAAATGTTGTAGTCATTGGGGTTAATATAGGGAAGCTTAACAGCCTGTGATATACATGTCAAGACTAAATGATCTACTGATCCCTTCTGGCCATTAAAATACCACACAAAGAAAGGGCTAAATAAGTGTTTGGACAGAAACAGGGTCAGGGATACTCCAAGTAGTTTAAAGACACTTCTGAAACCCTGTTATATGAAGTGGTCCTTGGTCACATCTTGGCATCTGAGCAATATCATCTTTTCAAAAACCTAACTCATCGCAGTATGGAAGGGTAATGGACTCCAGATCTAGTCATCTGAATTCTTATATCTATAACATTTCTTGTCACCAAGCACCTTAACTCCATCATATACCAGGACTTCAACTCTATCACAAACACCATGTATATGTCATATAACGTATCCATTAGCGCTAGTAGCTTTTGACTTGATGGGGAGAATCCCAGACTGGCAGGAGGCCAGAGAAGTAGACTTCGGAAGGACTTATTAGGACTGGATAGCATTCATTTCCATTAACGAAGCTTGGAGAGATGAGCAGACGATTATACTGATGTATGGTGCTTCTGACTGCCAGATGCAAGGACTGGATGGATCACTCAATAATTCCCTCTAGAGCACCTGGCATTGGCCATTATCAGAAGACAGGATACTGGGCTGATGGACCATTGGTCTGACCCACTATGGCCATTTTAAAAGGAAACTATCTCCTTATGTTAGAAAAAGCCCTAGTTATACTGATACAAGAAATCATGGGCCAGATTTTTAAAGACAGGCACCTAGTGGGATTTTCAGAAGTCCCTATCTGGATTTTAAGGTACCTAAACACATTTAGCTACCTAAATACATTTAAAAACTGCTCCTCCATAATCAGATTAAGATCAGACAAGGTGACTATAAATTGGACACCACACAAAGGGTAAAAAAACCACACTGATCTGTTTGGGTTTTCTCCAGACAGTTGTTCACACCACCACCACCACTACTAGAAGGCTAAGTGTTTTAGATCAAGAGAAGACATATAACAAGAAGTAATGGAATGAACCTAGGCAGAAAAGGATAATATGGTCTGAATATCAGTAAGAATTTCATAACAACGTATTAGTAATAGCCTTGCAGGTAATGGAAGCTTCCTCACTGGACTCACTAAAAACTTGACTAGAAAAAATACTCAATATATAGACTGAGATTTTTAAAGCTGCCAGGTAATTTTGACACTCAGTTGGCAAGTGTTCAAATCCTCCATGAGGCTTTGAAAATCTCAGTTATATTGTGGTGCAAAACCCTGCACTGGTAGAATGATGAAAGCATGTAGAATAGGTCTCTTCTACCTCTAACATATAGATTTCTCTTTCATTTCTTAGGTTGTAGAAGAAGGGGGTTTTCTCAAAGGCACAAATGGCAGCTGGACGACCTAACTCACTTTGTCAGTCATTGGGAGTTGGGCACCTAACTGTTGCTTGTGCCTTTGAAAACCTCTGCAGTCTCCAGGGTTGGATGGCATTGTCTTTTATTCCAATGTGGTATGGTAATAGGCAGAAGGAAGGATTCTCAGCTCAGCTCATGGAGTTTTAAATGTGAATCTTCATTCTTAGGGAAGCCTGTGCAATTTAACCTCCTTCTTTCTTCTCTTCTGTCTTCCAAACTACACGAGTGAGTAGTTAGTGCCAATGGACTGCCATGATATTGTTTTCTATGCCTGTGTTAACATTAAAATGGCCTGGCTATTGAGGAAGAACTTTCTCTGTTTTATAATACTGTTTTTTCCTCTTTGATGGTCTTGCTGGTACAACCAATGGAGGGGGAAAGGAGGTTGGAGACATGGCACATGCACTCTGGCAGAGAGTGAAGACTTTGCTTTTCTTTTGAATTCCTTTCTGACTGTCTGCTATCATCAGAAGCAATAATGCAGCAACCTAAATGCCACAGTACAATACAAGTTAATAAGTTCCGGGGTGTTACTTTCAGTGCTTTTTTTCTAAAAAAAAAAAGGTACCGGAACTCCTATTGATGTCCGTCGTGTCATAAAGAAATAACACTGAAAATAGTGCAGTAAACAGTAAATTTTTGAATATATCAAAGAAATAAAAATACAAGGTAAAAACTGTTAAGTTTTATTAACTATGCAGGCCGCTAATATACTGAAAGACAACCTGTGAGGTCTTACAGCAGGGGTCCTCACACTTTTTAAATAGGGGGCCAGTTCACGGTCCCTCAGACTGTTGGGGGGCCGTATTATAATTAGAAAAAAACGTGAATGCGTAGCTATCACGTCTGCTGCTGGCCTGTGTTTCTGGGTACTGGGTGGCAGGCAGTAATGCATCCACACACTTTTTGTTGGTGCTGTGGGCTCCGGCCAGGCCCAGAGTGTGGGACTGACCGATGTTAGCCTGCTGGCCTGCTGTTGTGTACGCAACTAGTAGCCAATGTTCCCTCTAGGTTTGGTGGCTTGTGTGCAAAATTTTCAAGCCGTGTGAAAAACTTTTTCAGAATAAATTTTTGGGGAAAACTCACAAGACAGAAATTATAGGCATTAATTGAAGATAAAGTGACTGTAAATAGAATTAATTAATTAATTGTGTTTAATTAATTTAATTGGAATGAATTTGGAATTGAAATCTAATTTTAAGAAAGGTTTTTATTTAAAATTAATTTTTAAAAAGTTTTAAAAAAGAAGGGAGAGAAAGAAAAAAGAGAAGGAAGGAGGAGACAAAGAAAAAAAGAAAGAAAGGAAGGAAGCAAAGACAGAAAGAGCAGGAAGGAAGGAAGACAAAGAAGAGAAAGAAAAAAAGGAAAGGAAGAAAGAAGAGAAAGGAAGGCAGGGAAGAG
>ML685862.1:278388-293084 GCA_007922175.1 Pelusios castaneus
AGCCCCCTTACCTGGCCGGAGGCTGGGAACCACAGAGACAGCCGGCAGAGCTGCTTGCCGGCCAGTCCGCTCCCGCCCTGAGCGCGCTGTAACTGCGCATGCTCAGGGCGGGAGATTTAAATCTCCCCAGCCCGGCCCAGCCTGCACAGCTGGGAGGGAGCACCGGCGGGGACCGAACGCAGCCCCGGCAGGGCAGACAGACCCCGGCAACGGAGCCTGATTATGGCCCCGTGCCGGGAGGCCGACGCTGTCAGGAGAGCAGGGCGGGGTCGGCTCTGGGCCAGGAAGTCGAGGCGGCCGGTGGGTGGGAGAAGGAAAAAAAGGTGCCGGAACGCCGTTCCGGTGCGTTCCGGCAGAAAAAAAGCACTGGTTACTTTTACATGGTTTTTTTTACACTTCAACTCATGAGCTTTGTGTTTGATCTTGGAACCCTTCAGCATGGATTTTTATTGTCTCTTTATTGTGCTTGTGTGGGAAAAAAAATCTATTTGAAATTTTTTTGCAAGAATCTCACTGCAGCTTCCAGTTGGAGATGCCCCAAGCACTATAGGCCAATATAACTTTCTACACATCACTCAAAGCTTTGTTAATAGAAATGAATGTCACTAGATTCAGAGTCCATTATCCTTCCATACAGTGATGGGTTAGGTTTTTGAAAGAGGCTCTTGCCCAGAATCTGAGATGTGACCAAGAACCACTTGGCATAGCAGGGTTCCAGGGGTGTCTTTAAACCACCTTTGAGTATCCCAATTCTACTCCTGTCCAGGAGGTATGGCAGAACTCCTTGTTCTAACAGCTATGTTCCCATCATAAATTAAACTGCTTATTTCTTTTCTCCTTGTCCCTCCCCATCTCAAGGTCAAACAAGTTGGCTACTCCAGTCAAGGGTGAGAGTTGTAGAAGATAGGAGGTAGAATCAAAGGCTAGATTTAACAGTTATGGAGTTGCTACCTTTCCCTCCAAAGTAAAAGCTTTAGATATAGTAGAGGAAAAACTCTCTCAAGGAACATAGTGGATGCTCCACTACCTGAGTTATTCACAATTGACGGAACCAAGCAGTAACTTCAAGAGGCACCCAGGCCATGGTTCCACTGTGCTGGTGCTGTATAAAGAAAAATACAGCCCCTGCTCCAAAGAGCTTATGCTATTAAAAAGAGACATAACAGGTGGATGAGACAAACAAATGTACTGAGGTGGGAGGTAAGGGGAAAAGAACAAAACAACACAAACAAAAACGACGGAATGCACCAATTAGCCTTTCAGAGGCAGTTCCACTTCCCTAGCCATTCCCTTTCTTTAGGGAACAATCCACTACTGGTCAGTGAATAAACAAAATGATGCAATGGGTCCATCTCATCTGTAAGTGAATCATTTCACGGGACTTTCAAAAGATGAACTTGGTTAGGAAAAGGTGTTGCCACATCCCAGCAGGAATGTTGCCAGTGGGTTATTTTCATTGTGCGTCATTCTAAACATTCCCTCTTCTTAAACAGGGCGTCTTGTTTGCTTCTTTGCTAAACTCATTATCAGTGCACTGGGCAGTTCCAAGGGGGAGGTTAGTTTAAGGCATGGGGGCAGATAGGCATCCGGATCCCACTGAATAGCCAGGGGAACTGGAAATTTCATTTCTCTTTGTGCAAAGAAAAATCTGCTTCCTTCTTGTATTTTCTCACATGAATGTGTCTGTGCAATAGATCTCAGAACACCAGGAATCTTATCTGAACACTATGATAAAATATTATACAATAAACCCCTAAGTAATCATTGATGCTCCGTTTCCCTTAGAAAATCCCATTACATCTGACTTCAAAAGATAAGGCTTTATCAGATATACTAGGACAGCTAGGTTGTGCCAGTAAATTCCATGTCTAACACTACCCCTCTTTTTTACTGAAGTGTACATTATTATTTGGTTTTATTAGTTGATACTTTTTTCATCTAAATGTGTTCCTTAAACATATATCATTCAGTGCCCAAACCTTGCAAAAGCATGAAAGCTAAACTGTGCAATGTTGCTTGCAAAAAATGGTTCTCTTACCCAGAATGTAATGGCAAACACTCAAATTCTGTTCTCAGTTGCACCATTGTAAGAAGGAGTGACTTCACTGGTGAGTGTTATTATTTATTTTGTATTCGAGTCACATTTAGAGGCCTGGTCTTTAGAACTAATGGGTGTCTCAAGATAAGTACAGATCAGGCTGGAAGCATTAATCCAGAGTTCCGTATTGCATGCCTCCACCTTGTCTCTAGGTTTTCCTCTCTTCCCCTAATCTCCTTCCAGCTCCACTGGAATCTCGCTGGCCAGAGTCTCTGCCCCTAGAAGATAGCTCAAGGAGCTTCACCAGCCGTGCGCTGGCTTAGCTTCTGTTTGCATTCATGTATTATAATGTGGTTTACAAGAATGCCTTGCACTCCAGCCAGGCATCAGTGGGGTTCTGGGAAGGACGCTAATATGCAGTGTGTGAAATCCCCGGACAAAGAGCTGTATCTTATATTATGTTCTTAAAGGGGGGAGTTTGAGATCATATGTACATTGAGTGGTAAACCAAGAGGCCACAAATGAAAACAACTGTTTTCCCAGCCTCCATACTTGGGACAGACAGTTGCAAACACCCCTTCTGCAGCTGCCAAAATGAACACAGGTGAAAGCCACTGGTTTTAATGATGGGGCTAGGAAAAGAGCTGGGATATTTAAGACCTAGCCATTTAGGGCTTTATAGATAGTACCCGGTGCATGATGTTTTTAGCTGGAAGTGGATGGGCAACGAGCACAGAGCACAGATATGGCATGCTCTGGTCAGTGTGGTCTACTCAAGCGATAGCCAGCTAATATGGCAAAAGAGCAAACGGGCCAAAATAATTTTACCATCAGCTCCAGAAGCTGATGTCTTTGATTGCTTTACCACAGAGGTACTGCTGTGGCGTATTTTCTAGTCTCTGAGGCTGCGTCTACGCTACAGTTTTCTTAAGTCAACTTAAGCAGCTTGCTTAAGTCAACTTAAGGAAAATAAAGTCGACTTAATGAAAGTTAAGTCGACTTTATTAAACCTAGATTTAATTCGACTTAAGGCTTAATTCGACTTTAAAAAGTCGAATTAAGTCAGTGTAGACATGGGGTAGCCATAAGTCGACTTGGCATGCCCCCCCAAAGGGCAGGGCAGAGCCCTGTGTGATGCTGTCTGGATTTAGGGAACCATTTATGATATTATTTTCTATTAATATCTCATAAATGCTATAATCCATAGGAACTATGTCATGTTTGGTATCAATAGAAAGGTAGTAATTGGCTGGGAATGATTATATAGTTTATGTCTAGGAATTTTATTTGTATTAGAAGTTAGGAATATGGTTGTTATGTCTATACTTTAATTTATGTGATTCTGTGGAAACTCCCTAGACAGGCTGTCTACAACCATTGTGTCCTTAATGTTAAGGAAGCTCCCAGGTACAATGGGCCCAGGGAGAAACCTGATGAGCCATTAAGGACACAATGATTGTAGACAGCCTGTCTAGGGAGTTTCCCCAGAATCACACAAGTTAAAGTATAGATATAACAACCATATTCCTAGTCAGGATTAGTGTGTATTGAGTCAGGCACATATGAAGGCAACACAAAAAATGCGTGTTTCTATGATGTCATCTTGTCCAGGAACATAATTACAGGAGGGCCACATGGGAGGTTTATCCTAACAGCTCTGTGCTGTAACAAGAATGTTCTTCTTTCACTATGGGTTTGAGACCTTATAATGAAACAATGAAATTGAGTCAAAACTAGAAAATGATTATGCTTTTTATCTAAGCAAAAAGAGCTTGCTCCCTGAAAACAGAGGGTTGTGCTCTTCCTTAAAAAGGGTGGATCCACTGACTATCCTTGATCCTAGAAGGCAACTGACATGGAAGGAAAGTTCTCTTTAGAGAATCATCCTGGAGATCTTCTAGGGAAATATCTCAGGACAGAGAGGGCGAGAAAGAAAATCGTCATCAGCTTTACACTTGACAACTGTCCAGGAAACTGAGTTTGTCATAATGATAACAAATGTGTTTTCTGTCAGTGGGAAGTTTACTGTACAGACACGATGAAATTTATTTCAAGAATTGCTTTATCCCATGACGGATGCTGTTAATGATTCCTTATTGAGACTGGTATTCTTGGATTTTCTGGAGGGGCACCACACAGCTCTCTGCCTTCTTCTCTCAGAAGCTGTGTGATCAAGTGGCTAAAGCTCAGGAAACCTGGATTCTGTTCCTGGCTACATTGATGGCCTGCTGTGTAATGCAGAGCAAGTTATTTCTCTCTGTTGGTTTTTCCCTTCTATCCTCTGTCTTGCCTAACTTGGAATGAGGCAGAAGAATTGTCTCATGCTATGTGTACATACAGTGCATTGCATGATCTGTCCCCAATTCCATTATGTGTGTTGTGGCAGAATTTAGGAGCTCCAGTCATAGACCAGGGTGCTATTGTGCTAGGTGCTGTACAAACTCACAACAAAAAGACAGTCCTTACCCCAAGGACCTTATAGTGATCATGGCCCCCGGACACAATACTCCATTTGAGGCCTAATCAAGGCGGAGTAGAGCAGAAGAATTACTTCTCGTTTCTTACTTACAATACTCCTGTTAATACATCCCAGAATGGGGTCTGGTTTTTTGTTTTGGGGTTGGTTTTTTTTGCAACAGTGTTACACTATTGACTTATATTTTGCTTGTGGTCCACTATGAAACCCAGATCCCTTTCCACAGTACTCCATCCTAGGCAGTCATTGTCCATTTTGTATGTGTTCTTTCCTAAGTAGAGTACTTTGTACTGGTCTTTATTGAATTTCGTCTTATTAACTTCAGAACATTTTACCAGTTTGTCCGAATCATTCTGAATTGTGATCCTATTCTTCAAAGCACTTGCAACCCCTCCCAGCTTGGTATCATCAGCAAATTTTATAAGTGTAGTGTAATGCAGATAATAATGTATAGACATAATTATTCACAATTAGATTGATTTGTCTCTTGTTCTTAGGTAATGTCGTGTTCTTATTGCTGTCAGCTGTGAGGGCCTCCTCCTTCCATCCACCGTGTTCTGAACTCAGTGGTCACGTCTCATCCCTGCCTAGGGTTTGATCTGAAGCCACTGATAATCAGTAGAAAGATTCCAATTTGTTTCAAAGGTCTTTGGATTGGGGTCTTAAACTGTAAACGCTCTGGGGCTGGGATTTTAATTGTGTCTGCACAGTGTCCAATCTAATGAGGCCTGATTCTGCTTATGATGTCAGGGATTGAGGGGGAAACAAAGGAGGAGGATACAGATGGGAACATAGGCTTGGAAAAAGGAGCAGGAGTCTCTGGAATTCAGAGCAGAGTGGGTAAATTGGGTGGAAGGGACCTTCTTCAGGGCCAGAGGAGGATGAGGCTGCTAGTCTCAAGGGCTATGTCTACAATTACTAAAATTAGTTCGAATTAACTTAATTTGAACTAGAAAAAATTAGTTCGAACTAAGCAAGTGCCATTCATTAGCGATTTGCATTGAATTCAATGGGCCAGTTAGTTCGAACTAAGCAATTAGTTCGAACTAACATGGCCACATTGGTTAATTCGAACTAACTAGTTCGAATTAACCCTTACTTTGAATAGACTATTTGAATTTATTAGTTCTAATTAAGGAAGCCCTCAATTCGAACTAATTAAAGCCTAGTGTAGCCATGGCTTTAGTTAGTTCGAATTAAGCTTTCTTAATTCGAACTAACTTGCCAGTGTAGACATAGCCAAGGAGTGGGTACCTCAGGGATTACAAGGTGGGCAGAGAAGGAAGGAAATCTGAGACACAATAGGAGGAAGGGGTGCATCCCTCAGGCCTTGAAGAGGTTGGATAAGGTGAAGGGCCTCTTAGGATTCAAGGAGGCCCAGAGGATGAAGAACCTCAAGGATTGGAGAGTAGTCCAGGAGGACCATGAACATGGATGTTTTTGGAAGAGTGCTCTTGGGGCTGTGTGTGGCTGACACTGTTGGGTTTTGGAGCTGAGAGGCTGCATGTTGGGATGAAGGTTTCCTTTGGGAAGCGTCCATGAGCAGGGTTCTGGGGTGTTTTATGGCAGAACCTAGTAACAACTGGGAAAGTCACTGGTGAATTAAGGAAGTGAGGGAGTAGACAACCATATGATGTCCTTACTGCCTGCATACTGAAGGAGAAAAATGTTTTTTGACTCTTGTCAGAGCTTTGCAGTTATCCACTTGCTAGGGACCAGAGTCTGTAATCCGTACTGAGTCCCATCTCCCATTTCATTCAGTGAGACTACTTGTCTGAGTTAGCACGACTCGTGGTGAGTGAGGGTCTGACCCATAGTGAATAGCAAGGTACTGCACCATCTACAGTAAGTGAATAAACAGCTGTGGGCAGATCAAATCATAAACAAGCCCAGAGAGGGCAGATGGAAATATTTTTCATGTGGATGACATTTCCCATGAGCCTTTGCAATGATGTTTGTTTTCTCCACACTGCTATGTGGGTCACATACAGACTTCGTGCTCCTGAACTGTCAGGGTGTCTTTTATCTGTCAATCAGACTGCCTCAGTTCTACCTCCTCTGTGCCTCCCTGCCCTGCTTTTGCTCATGACTGTAAATTTTCAAGCTCATGAGATACGACACAGGCTGCATTTTTCTCCAAAACCGTATTCACGCTATAAGAAGTAACAGAATCCTGGGTTGGTCAAGTGGGGGAGGGGAACTACATACAAGACAGAGAAAGGAGTGGAACAGAGAAGAGAAAACCTCTTCCATCCTAAGAGCTGGTCCAACCTCTCTTGTGTGAAAGGGAAGGGAACACACTGCTGTACACCCTTTCACTGGTGCAGCATGCATCCCACTGTGCATTTCCCCTGCTACAGAGGTGATACCACCACACACAACACCTCTTGGGAGGCAGAGTGCACTCTGGGCCACAAAGATGAAGCAGTTCCTTTCTCCCAGCATGAGCCCTTCTTTCCCTCCCCTGTTGTGCAAGTGCTGTTTTGCTGGTAAAATCTTCAGGACAAGACCTATCCCTTATGACTTGTCTAAACCAGTGACTCTTAACCTTTCCCGACTACTGAACCCCCTTTCAGGAGTCTGATTTAAAAACTACAGGCTGAGAAAATCAGACATAAAAACACAAGTGTCACTGTGCACAATCCCTGAAAAATCAGTTACTTTCTCATTTTTACCATATACTTATAAAATTCCCATGTACCACATAGAGAGCAGTATGAACAAGTCATTGCCTGCATGAAATGTTAGTTTGTACTGCTTCGCTACTGCTTTTTTTGTAGCCTGTTGTAAAACTAGGCAAATTTCTAAATGAGCTGATGTACCCCTTGGAAGAGCTCTGCATACTCCCAGGGGTACACATGTCCCTAGTTAAGAACCACTGATCTAAACAAACATTTAGTTCACAGCAAGTGAACCCCCATGGACTCTGCTGCTCTGCACTAGAAAATCCCCAGTGCACTTTAACATACTCCCATTTTGAGGCAGGCAGATTGAATTGCACTAGGGAACGATGGCGCATGTCAGCAGGGTCCATGCAGTTGCTCAGAGTGCGCCAAGCTAATGTGGAGTAGATTTATACCCCAGCTCACGGCTTTACGGAGTGTGCACACCCAGCAGAAATGGGCCTCAGTCCTGACTTGGGCCTCCAGCTATGCTGTAACAGAAAGAATAATCATCTATCCCTCACTGTTAGCCAACCTGGCAGAGGTGGAAAGTGTTTGATTTGTGCATCAGTTAGAACAATGAATTAGGCTGTTACTAACTTACATGTATTTCAATTGCTCCTTCATCTATTGCTCTAAACTCATTTATTTTCCGTAACGCATAAACACAGGGCAGACGGTTGTGCCTAATAGGTACCCCAGGGGATTTAGGAGCCTTCCCCTTCCTGCCCTTTACAGAAGTCAGCTAAGGCCCATGCTCTTGTGCTGTCTGGTCCAAGTCACACCTTGGTGCAGAGCAGGGGCAGCAATAGGTAAATGCACTGCCCAGCTCTCAGACTTGAATGGGGCTCAGTTATTATGCTGGACCACTGCACTGCTCTGGGCTCACCCTAGTGGGGAGGCATGAGTACACCCTGAAAGGCAAGGAGGTGATGCTTCTCAAAAGCTTGTCAAAGATCCTGAGCATATGGTTCAGCTTATAATTCATAACACAGGTGCTGCAGTCCACTGGGGACAGGCTGAGACTCATTTGTTTGTCCTTTCCCTCATCAGCCTGGTGGGAAAGGACCAGAACAAAACACCCCCTTCAGTTTATCACAAGTCTCTATAACCAGGCCCTGGACAGCACTCACTGGCTAGCCCCCGAGCTGAGATTTCTTCTTTTGCCATACACTGTCTTGTTAATTTTCTGTGGGTGGGAACTCAGTCCCTAAAAAGCACTGGTAACCAACTCCACTTCCCAGGTGTGTACCATTGGTTATGACTATTCAGATCTGCAAATGAAAAACAGACAAAGCCCCAGATAGTCTCTTAAAGCATCTGCCTCTGCCCTGTTGTAAGACTCTAAGAAGAATTGTGTCTGACTCAGCTAGAATTCCTACACTGGTGTCTTCCACTCATCCTCGGCGTCTTCCCTTCATGCATTGCTCAGCCAGTCAGGGGCATAGCTGTGGGTGGGCCCAAGTGGGATGGGGCCCACCCATTTTGACAGTAGACCCACCCATCCTACCCTTTCCTCCCTTCCCCCCCGGCAGCAGCGCAAACTTCTCTGCCTGTCGCCAGGGCCCATCCAGCAGCGAGTGGACATGACTGCAAATGGAGTGGAGGCACAGTTGGGTGGCGGTGGGCTGATCTCACCCCGCCCATCCCAGAGGCCATGAGGCCCAGCCAGTGGGTGGCTGTGGCTGCAGGCGGAGCAGACATGTTAGCACTGCGATCAGATGGGCAGGGGTGTGCCGCTCCCCCAGCACTGCCTTCCAGCTCTGGCCCACTTCTGTGGCCATGGTGCAGCAGGAGCCAGACTTTCCTCACCTTCTCACAGGGCTGGGGCCACCTCTCCCCCTCCTGACAACGTTCCAGTCGCCTAACACCTGAAAGGTTGTTAGGCAGCTTCTGGTCCTGTTTTTAAGGGAACTGGTTATTCAGGGGCTGGCCCTGCATCCAGTGAACCTGTTCAGTGAGCCCAGGGGAACCGAAACATGCCAATTGCTCCTGAAGAGGCCCTTAATTCCTATAATGTTTGCCCTGAACTTTAATTTTTGTGGTGCTATTTTTTTAAAGCTTTTTTAACAGAACGTAGATATTGGGGATAGTAGGGGAGAAGGAGGCTTAGGTTAAAAATTTAGCATTTTTCCCTGTAATCTGTCTTTATTGTAGGAGAAGAGAGAAAATGAGCACTTTGGCTCTGATATGCGATGTAAGTGCTTAAATTGATATCCATGAGATAGGGCGGCTGTGGGGATGACAGTGCAGCTTTACCATGTATTTCTATTTCCCTTTATTCTTCAGTGAGATAAGCTTTTTTGCTTCTGCCTCTGGCAATTTGTATTGTAAAGATAAAGGACTTGGGGCTTTATAAGAAAACCAGTGGCCAGGCCACAACAAAACAATGGCCCCCTTTGGTTAAGGATCACTGTCTCGCTCTCACTCATCATGGGGTGTCTCAACAAATAATTCTACAGGGCTAGGAAAAGACGGACCCGCCCTTCGCAGACAGGACACTGTCTTGACATGTGGAATATGTCTACACTGCAGTTAAAAATCTGTGGCTGGACCACTGACTCAGGCTTGTGGGACTCCAGCGAAGTGGCTGTTTAATTGGGGTGTAGATGTTATTCCATGCTGGACCTGAGAAACCATACCAATGAAAACTTTGTTGCAACCAGCATGTTCCAATGAAAAATGTCTTGTACAAATTTCATTTGACCCGCTCTAGTCCTGGAGAAGGAGGCTGTGGCTGGAGAGCTCTTGCAAACAGGCGCTACCAGAACAGCCTCAGGAGGCTACTGGCAGATGTTATAGTATAATGCAGCAGTTGGGTGGCTCTAATTTGCACCAGGAGACCAGACCAGCATGGACTGAGACCCGAGGGTTTGGTTAAAGCTATCTTTTCCTCTCCTTCTCCTCTTATGCCAAGTGTGGGGACTAGCCCTTTGCTTTCCCTGTTCAGCAGAGCCCAGTCATTTCCTCCTTCCCAACCCCTTTCATTAGCGGAGTAGGACTCGGGTTGGACAGATCTCTGGAGGAAGCTCTGCAGCCGGTTTCCCAATTTCTTCCCAGCCCACTGGGGATTGGAGGCGTTCGAGGGAAGAATCTGCATATTGTGAGTCCCTAACTACTCCCCGCTCCTTCCAGATATAGTCAGCACCATCTCTCAGGTTTTCTGCTTTGATTAACATCACACCACTGAGGTGGCATAGAAGTGGGGGAGGTGGCAGACGGAGGGGACTCACTGCCAACACAGCTCCTTCAGTACAACCACACAGGCTGGGAATGGCAAGAGGAAGCCATGCACAGGCCTTGACCTCTATGAATCACCTGAGAACACTGGGACATTATACAGCTTGTTTTCTGTGTACCGTACTGCACCCATTAATGGAGAGAAGTCCCTCGCCTTACCCTAGAAGCAGCTGCCACTTTGTTTTCAGGTGCAACCTATGCCAAAGGGAAGAAACACTGTGTGCTTTCTCATGAAGACCTTGCTTTTGATTGGTTATTGTTCTTTTCTCAGTATAAAGCAAATGGTATCCTGACTGAAAGTATATGGTTGCTCTTTGTTTGTGGAGAAACCATGAAATCCATCCCATTCCCTGCTGGGGTGTAGGAGTAAAATGGCAGCTGGCAGTGAGGGATACAAAAGCTTTCTGTTGTGGGGATAGTAAATTAGCTACAATTATTTCAGAAAAGGTGCTGGAAAATCAGGTTGGAGTGCAGGTGTGGGAGTATACATAAAAGAGACTGAGAGACTGTCGATATTCTATTAGTTATTTAACATTTTACAATGAGACAATGCAGTTTACCTTTCATGCATCACCAGATGACTACAACCTTAGGAGTCAAATATATGATGGGTTCAACAGATTACCTTACTGTTACAATATACTGTTTGTGGTTGTTAAAGGTGAAACCACAACTAAACGTGACAGAAGCTGTATTATTATACTGTTTCGTTTTAGACCTTCTTATACTATCAAATGTTGCAATTAATCTGTAAACTGTGAGCAATTGCTACAATCCCAACATCTTAACAGCAAACACTGGGGTAGTCAAAATCAAAGACCCCCACAGTACACTGCATGTTGTGACAAATTCCAGAGGGGTAGTCGTGTTAGTCTGTATGCAGCAAAAACGACGAGAGTCCTGCGGCATCTTAAAGACTAACCAGTTTCTTCAGGCATAAGTTTTCGCAGGCTACAACTCACATGGATTGCAGCCCTCGAAAGCTTATGCCTGAAGAAATTGGTTAGTCTTAAGGGCTATGTCTACACTTGGTAATTTAAGTCAACTTTAACTAAGTTGACTTAGTGTGTCCACACTTAAAAATAAAGTCGACTTAAAGGGGAACTTAAAAAGTCAACCTAGAGCATCCACACTGGACGCCTAGGTCAACTTCTAGGGGCTTAGGGGGACCTAGGGAAGGTCCACGGGGGCAGGGGGACAGGGACCCTGGCAGGACATAGGGGAAGGGTGGGCAGGGCTCTGCCCTGCCAGGTGGGGGGGCATGCCAGGCTCCCCCTGTGCCCACCCCCGGCAGGGAGGGCATTGGTGTAGCCCTGGGGTAGCCCTAAGTCGACTTGGGGCTACCCCACATCTACACTGGCTTAAGTCAACTCTAGGGAGTCAACTTAAGCCTTAGGTCTACTAGGAAGGTGGTTTAATAAAGTCAACTTAATTTTCATTGTCAACTTTATTTTCCTTAAGTCGACTTAAGCAGCTTACTTAAGTCGACTTAAGGAAACTGTAGTGTAGACGCAGAGTAAATTAAGTCAACTTAATTTCCCAGTGTAGACACAGCCTAAGGAGCCACAGGACTCTTGCAGTTTTTGCTGCATATTGTGCATTTCTTCATGTATATTTCTGTATCTGGTATGCAATGGACAAAGAAGCTTTCCTTGAAGCTGTAACTTCTTGTTTCTGGCCCCCATATGAGGAGCCCAAGGAACTGAATGATTCTGGAAGACTTCAACAAAATGGGTATAACTTCTTTCCAATTGGTAACACTAAGTGCTTCAGTCTGAGTCAACATTTGATCCTCAGTAAATAAGTTCTGTTCCCAAACACAGATTAATTTGTGTAGGCAAAGGGAAAATATGGTCTAAAATGAAGGATGTTTCTTGTAATGGGAGGCAGAGACAGCTAAGAGGTACAGGTTTTTGACCTACTGTGTGCTGTTCTTTTCTAGTGAGAACTATCTCTATTTTGCCAAGAAAACCAGATGCTAAATGGGACATCTAGCCATAGGCAGCAGGTGCAGTTAGTCACCAGTGCCCATGACTGGTGACTCAAACACAAGGTTTTTAGTGGTTAATGCATTTTTATGTTATGTGTCCTCCCCCCACCCCCTCCGTTGGTGACAAAGTTGGACAATTGTTGGACTGAAAACTGTTGTGTTTAGATTTTTTTTTAATGTAAAATGTGCCAGTGAAGCAACAAAGTGCTTTTTATGTCACTCCATTGCCCAAGGCATTTCTTAAAACCTCTCTTCATGAGCTAGTTTTCCCAGTGTATGAGCATAGCTGCTGGGTTTTTATGTACATTTTGATACTTTTTCTCTTAAATGAAAGAGACCTAAGCTGTGAATATTAATGGTGCCCCAAACCCTCCTCATTCATAATAACTCATATAATCATAGAGATCAGAGACAGAAAAGACTTCATGGGTCACTGAGTTCATCCTCTTGCCATTACTGGACTGTCATCTAGGGCACAAACGGTGCTTTCAGTTTAAAATGACTGGAATAATGTAGTTTCAAACAGTTCTCTTAAAATAACAATTCCACGCTCTCATGTGGACCTGAATAACAGGACAAAACGTTCTGAAATTCTTTGCTTAATTATTATTATTATTTCTAGATGTACTGTTTGTAGCATTGTACACCATCATCAGTACTTCCACCTTTTCAGATTCACACCAGGCAAGTAACTGCTGTGATTTTGCTTTCTATGTGCTGCACCTTTGAATCTTTATGAACTCTCCGGAGGGGCACGGTTTAGTGGTCGTTTTGCTCTCATCGACTTCAGGATGGGAGAGGTAAAATGGGGGTAGACTCACAAAAGGATTTAGGCACCTTGCTGCCAGAATGAGCACCCTCCCACTACCACCACACAGTGGCCACTGAACCCTATAGGCAGCTAACCTCAATTGGCAGCTAAATTTTTGCAGTAAAAGTTCCATAGGTACCTGGGTTTCTGCTTCTGGGCACAGGTATTGAAGCTCCCGGGTGCTGCACAACCATGTGAAGTCAGGTGTTCCTCCACCTAACTGACCTGTGTGCTCACAGCTTGCCTACTGGATCGGGCCCCTATAGGCAAAAAAATGACCGGAACTGAGGGTCTCCTGTACCCCAGGTGTGTACCTTAACCACTTGGCTAAAAGTTATGAGGGAGGTCTCCATCTTCTTCCACATGTTGCAGAAACGGCATATGTGTCTGACTCTGAGAGGGTTTGTTTGTAGCTGAGAATCACAAGCAGAATGAGGTGCCTGACTGCAGCCTGGACTAAGTCACCTAACTCCCTTCGAAGGGTAGGACTTAGGACACAGTCTTCTCCTCAGAGATAGGGCGACCTAGCACGCTCGCTTTTCTGAATTCCATTCTGAGGCCCTATATCTCCCCATTGATCGTATTTGGAGACTCGGCGCCTCTCTCAGTCACTGTGAATCCCAGTGGATTTTAAGGGTTCCTAAAAGTTAGGTGTGTTGATGCTGAGCATCTCCACGCCTAAATGTCTTTGTGAATCTGAACTTGATTGCTTTCTCCCAGAGACTTTACTTCTGTTTCTGTTGTTCTCTTCGTATAAGATAGTCTAATGGAAAGCAACTGGTTTTGTTCTTTGTGTGTGATGACTATGAGTTAGGGGACATCTACACTGCAAAAAAAACCAAACCCACAACAGTGAGTCACAAAGCCAGGGTCAACTGACTTGGGTGCATACTTAGTTCTAAATAGCAGTATTGTTATTTGGGCTCAGACTTGGGCTTTGAAACCTGGGGATAGGGAGGAGTCTTGTAGCCTGAGCTCCAAGACTTGCTGTGTTAGAGTCCAGCCATCCACACTACTGCATTTAGTCCCCTAGCACAAGCCTGAGTCAGTTGACCCAGGTTCTGAGACTCACTACTGCGGCTGTGGCTCTTTCTTGCAGTGTAGTGGTACCTTCTTATTTATGTCCTGCTCTCCACCTCCTAAAGACAACCCTTTAGCTGTCTTTTGGCCATATATTTAGATCTCTTGGACCTCACAATTCTACTCTTCCAGATCTGTTATAGTCAGCTAGGGCTAGGAAAGTCAACTCAGGCTATGTACACACACGAAACTTGTCCCGCAATAAGTTATTGTGGGACAAGGAAAGTGCTATAAATATAGTGCTTTCTCGTGTACACATGTGCTGCTTCTTTCGCAAAGGAGCATTCACCGTGTGAATGCCCCTTTGCGAAAGAAGAGCAGTGCATGGTGGGCACCTGTCCCACCATGTACTGCCCACAGCCAGCCCCCTAGCCCAGCTGCAGGGCTTCCGGTGGCAG
>ML685862.1:293484-455190 GCA_007922175.1 Pelusios castaneus
CAATGAAGTGATCATATGTACATAGCCTCACTTAAGGTAGATGAGACCCATTCACATCAGGAGATTAGAAGGTGAAAATGTGTGAACAGCGACAATTACTTTTTGTAATGTGCTAAACACTCCAAGTCCCTGTTCAGACCCCATCTGATTGTGACAAGTTTGCAGATGAGTTCCAGCTCTGCAGTTTCATGCTGAAGTCTGTTTTTGAAGTTTTTTTGTTGAAATATGGCAACTTTCAAGTCTGTTATTTAGTGTCCAGGGAGATTGAAGTGTTCTCCTACTGGTTTATGGATGTTACCATTTTTGATGTCCAATTTGTGTCCATTTATTCTTTTGCATAAGGACAGTCTGGTTTGGCCAATGTACATGGCAGAGGGGCATTGCTGGCACATGATGGTATATATCACACTAGCAAGTGTGCAAGTGAATGAGCTTCTGATGGTGTGGCTGATATGGCTGGGACCTGTGATGGTATCACTAGAGTCGATAGGCAGGCAGAGTTGGCAGTGGGGTTTGTTGCAGGGATAGGTTCCTGGGTTAGTGTTCTTGCTGTATGGTGGTCGGTTGCTGGTGAGCAGGTTGCTGGTTCCAGCTGGTTGTTGGTTCCTAACTGAACTGACTTTGTTAGCACTTTCCCTGCCAATTGTACTGCTTCTCTTCATCCTGGCATGTGTATATACACCTTTCAACTGTATCCATTTCATGCATCTGGCGAAGTGGGTTGGAGCCCGCAAAAGCTTATGCCTGAAGAAATTTGTTAGTCTTTAAGGTGCCACAGGACTCTCGTTTTTTCAGAGTTTACAGAATATAATTCAATGATTAGTTAAATACCATCTCTGGTAGGTACCTGATATTGCTTATGTCTCAAGGGTGTTTGCTTAAGATAGAAATCAGAGTAGATTATTTATCAGACTGAAGGAATAATTTTCAAACTTGGGTCCCTGAGCCCATGTTTAGATTCCTATGTAAGTGGCCTGATATGTCAGGTGTGAGCACCAGCATCTCCCACTGATAGAGGTGGCAGCGGTGGGTGCTTAGTGCCTCAAATCAGGCTATGTATTTAGGTGTGTCATTTTCCAAACAAGTTTGAAAGTTTTGGCCCAGCACTATCAACAGCCACTACCCCCACCCCTACCCCATCCTCGAAAACCTGGGGAAAAAACCAAATCGTAGACAGACTTTGCATTGTACCCCCCATGTCAACAGCAGAATTAGAGCTTTGCATTACCTTTATTACTAACCGGTACTGCTGTTTGTTCTCTCATCCAAGAGGCTAATCATGTTTCTAGCCTTTCTGTCACTACATCATGTGAAACCAGATTTTGTCAGTTAAATAAAGTTGGGACTCAGCCTGATCTCTACTGGATGGAGGTTTCACAGTCTAGGACCTCCCAGTGAGTAGCCACCTTCTGTGCCTCCTGCGAGTTTCACCTTGGGGGCTGGCAGATGGTATCTTGTTTGACTAATGCTCCTGTAGTGGTAAACAAAGGGTGACCCAATCCCTGAAATGGCTCGGTGCAGGGGCAGATCCACCCAGAAGAGGAAACATAAAGGGCAATATGCTCCAGGCACTCTGTTTGAGAGGGCCCCCAAGCTGAATGGCATTGTGACCTGGCACTCCAAGTCAGAACGCCACTCACTGATATTTAGCATGGTAACTTCTCTATCACGGTGGAGTGGCAGCCAGACCATTCTGTAGGGGTGCCATCCTAAAAGTGAGGGTATTTCAGTTGTGCATTCCATGTGAGAAATGTCTGGGGCTGTCTGACTTAGGGAGTTCCATTCAGGGACCTGGGCTTGAAGAACAGCTGAAAAATGGGCGGGGGGGGGGTAGTCATTTAAAAAGAAGACTGAGAATAACAATTCAGCTCTTTCCTGTGAGTAACTTTAGCTGTGAAGTGTGGGTGGGGTTGATTGGTTGTTTTTAGGATGAAACTTGGTAGAAGAACTAGGAAGATTTGTGCAGAATTGGAGAGAGTTCATCAAACCTTTGTTCTACTGAGGTTTGGGGGGGGTGGGGAGGGTAACTTTCACAGAAGATTATGAAATGTGCCATGAGAAAGATCAAGGCAGAAAAAAAGCCAGTTTTCTCATTTAAACTGATGCTTCTAGTAATCACTTGAAATGAAAAGTTGTTGGATTGCCTTGCATAGGCTTGGGGTTATAAAAAGTTTCTAATTGAGAAAATAATGTACAGGATGTAAATCCTTCCAGTGCATTTTTATAGACTTTCTGGACCTGGGTTTTACACCACTGTTACCATCTAACTCCATTACTTCCCATGGAGCTCCTTCTGATTTACATGAGTGTAAGGAAGATGAGGATCAAGGTCCTCAGAGAGGCTTGGGCTGCAGAGTTATAAAACTAGAGTGGAGACATTTGGGCTTGGGCCGGAGCCTGGGCACTGAGAGACTGGGAGGAGAAAGGATCCCAGAGCTGAATAACAAGCATGTCAGTTTCTCATCAGAACAAACAAGGAGTCCTGCAGTGCTTTTAGGCTATGTCTACACTAGGAAAAGTTAGGTCAACTTTGTTAAGTCAACTTAATAAGGTCGACTTTAAAGTCAAAGAAGAACTTTAACAAAGTGGACTAAGTTGACTTAACTTTAAGTCGACTTAGTCCACTTTGTTAAGTCGACCTAACCACCCTTAAGTCGACTTAACCAAGTGGACCTAAAGATCCATACTGGGCTTAGGTCAACCTAAAGAAGGGTTAGGTCGACCTAAGGAGGCTTAAGTCGACCTAATGGGTGGTTCTTATTAAGTCGACTTAAGCTTTCATTAAGTCGACTTAAGGAATTTCTTAATTTGACTTAATGAAATCCTAATGTGGACGCGGCTTTGTTTAAGTCGACTTAAGCCTCCTTAAGTCAACTTAAACTGCCAGTGTAGACATAGCCTTAAAGACTAACACATTTATTTATCGCACAGTTTCCTTGCATTCTCCCCTCATCAAGCTAGGACGTGAACTTTAAATTTTGCTTCTGATCTTTCAGGTACCAGAAGTCTTTCTGAAGAAAACAATCTTCCTTTGGACCACTGTGGTTCGAAATCTGCAGTTGTGACAGTTTGGGAAATCCATCTATGTAAAATATGTGAATTTGCAAACTGTATCATTATGCCTCAATGTATATTGAATCAGCCATTGATGACAGGGACTGGGGCGTGTACTGCACAGACTCCATGCAGAGAGCTGTTACAGGAACATCAAGACTCATTATGACCATAAGTTTGATCTTGTTAGTATTAATGAAACCTGGCAGGAGGATTCGCACAATTGGAATGTTAAAATCAATGGTTACAAACTAGACAGGAAGGATCAAAAGAGAGAGGCATTCTGTGTCAAAATGGCATTACTTGGTTCCGAGTCACTGATCTTGAATGCGTATGAATCAAAGTTCTAACAGATAAAGCACAAGATAGGTACTAGCAAACAGGATGAGCACTTCCTTATGCATCTATGTCAAATTCCAAAGGGGTAGCCGTGTTAGTCTATTGTAGAAAGACAACAGAGTCCTGTGGCACTTTTAAAGACTAACAGATTTATTAATTGCATGAGCTTTCGTGGGAGAAAATCCCACTTCGTCAGACGCTTTGAAGATAGGAAAGTTACAGAGTGGGAGGAAATTAAATGCAGGGGAGTGTATGACATAACATCAGGTCAGGCTGTAACAGCAAATCAAAGTAGGTGTCAGGATTCAAAACACTGGGGAACAGCACATAGAGGAGGGGGAGGTCAATTCACTTGATGTAATGGGAGAAAAATCCATAGTCCCTGTTTAACCCCAAGGCAACTGAGTCAAATTTGCATATAAGTTCGAGTTCTGCAGACTCTCTTTGAAGCTGTGATTTGTTATTCATCTGTGTCAACACAGCTATTAACAAGTCGTCAAGGGAGTGAGCAGGGAGATTGAAGTGTTCCCCTACAGGTTTTGCAGTGTTGCAGTTTCTGGTGTCAGATTTGTGTCCATTGATTCTTTGGCGCAGAGACTGTCCTGTCTGTCCAATATATAAGGCAGAGGGGCATTTCCGGCACATGATGGCATAAATCACATTGGTGGATGAGCAGGTGAACGAGCCCTTGATGGAGTAGGTGGCATGATTAGGCCCTGTGATGGTGTCATCAGTGTAGATATGAGGGCAAAGTTGGCAGCGTGGTCTGCTGCAGGGCTGTGTTCCTGCTTTAGTGTTTCTGCTCTGTGATCTGTAGTTGCTGGTAAGTATCCTTTTAAGATTAGGGGGCTGTCTGAAAGCAAGGAGAGGTCTGTCTCCTAAGGCTTGAGAGAGTGAGGGATCATCTTGTAAAATAGGCTGTAGATTTTTGATGATGTGATGAAGAGGTCTGGCTTGGGGGTTGTAGGTGGTGACCAGTGGCATTCTGTTGTTGTTTTTCATGGGCTTCTCCTGCAGTAGTTGACTTCTGGGTACCCGTCTGGCTCTGTCAATTTGTTTCTTCACTTCTGTGGGTTTGTACTGTAGTTTTAAGAATGCCTGGTAGAGATCCTGAAGGTGTCTGTCTCTGTCTAAAGGGTCAGAGCAAATGCGGTTATATCTTAGGGCTTGACTGTACACAATGGATCGTGTGGTGTGTCGAGGATGGAAGCTCGAGGGATGTAGGTAACTATACCGATCAGTAGGTTTGCGGTATGCATCTATGTATATGTAGGGGAGAAAAGACTGCATATTCATGGGGACTTCAGTTTGAGTGACACATGCTAGAAGTCTCATGTTGCCAGTCCTAAATCATCCTGGGAATTTCTAAATAGTATAGATGATTATTTCCTGTCTCAAAAAGTGTTGCAGCCAGCACAAGGAATTCTTTATTATACTTTGTCTCAACAGATAAGAGGAATTACTCACAGAACTAAAAAGTAATGGTAAATTAGGTACAAGTAAACGTGACGATCACATTTATAATCAATTTTGAATGAAGTCCAAATCAGTAATGTGTTTCCGTGGTGCTTTAATAGAACCCGTTGTGTAAAACTGAAAACAATTATGAGCCAAACCAGCTGG
This sequence comes from Pelusios castaneus, assembly GCA_007922175.1. Lineage (NCBI taxonomy): Eukaryota > Metazoa > Chordata > Testudines > Pelomedusidae > Pelusios > Pelusios castaneus. The sequence goes on from ML685862.1 coordinate 298,501, forward strand.
GAGAAAGAATATAATCAAAATATGTGACTGATAATTGGTAATTGTTTAAGAGCACCTTACTAGAGGCCCCAAAAAGCCACAAACTAAGGAATAATGCCATATTAGTTTTTTTTAAAGTCTAGTTTACAGAGGAGGTAAAGGTAACTATAAAAATCGTTTATAATGAATGCAATGAAGGGGCAATTGTTAGCAATGAATATAAATCCAAAGTTAGGAATTTTAGAAAATTGGTAAGGAAAGCAAAGTGACACAAGGAGAAATCTATGATCAACAGAGTTAAGGAGAATAACAATGGTTTTGTTCTTAAATATTAGGAACAAAATGAATCCTGATAAGGTACTGGTTCATTTCTAGATGGAAATGGTAGAATTATCAGCAATAATTCAGAAAATGCCAATGTATTTGTAGCCCCTCCTGCCTACTGGCCCAGCATGAGGGGGTTCAAGGTAGGGAAAGTCTGCCTTGTGACCTTTTACACAGGTTTGGGAAATGAGGCCTGAGGCTCCTCTGTGTGCTCTGCATTGTGTGTTTATGTGTATGTTCACTCAGACCAGACCCGCTCAGACTGATCACCAGGCACAAGATTTAATTCTGAAAAGAAACATGTGACAGCATTACAGTCCATCAGCCTCCTCCCTGCTTTCCTGCCACATGCCCCCAGCATCAGTCAGTCCAGAGACACTCTCTGTGGGGGAGGATAGGAGGTGCTTCCTGGCAGGTGCCAGGAAGTTTTCCCAACATGCCACAGTTCGTAGTCCACAACTTGTAGTTCTCACCACTGCCGTTGAAGCATTCTGGACCATGGGCTACATATTCAATAAATATTTCTGTTCTATATTTGGGTCAGACCCTAATTTGTCTACAGATGATATACTCCCAAATATGGTGATAACATTTTTTCCCTTTCCACTAGTAACTCTGGAGTATGTTAAACAGAAGATTCTAAAGTTAGACAGCTGGATCTACTGATGTAAAAATAATTTGTGTCCAAGAGTTTTTAAAGAGCTGGCTGAGGAGTTTGCTGTACTAGTTCTGTTTTTCAATTAGTCTTGGAGCACTGGGAAGTTCCAGAAGACTAAAAGAAAGATCATTGTGCCAGTTTCTTGAAAGGGTATATTGATGACCCATCTTGTTATAGGCTGTCAGCCTTGCATCGATTCTGTGCAAAATAATGGACTGACTAACATGGGACTTGATTAATTCCATTGACCTACTTCAATACTTGATTAATGTGACTCAACATGGGTTTATGGAAAATAAATCATGTCAAACCAACTTCCGGAGGGGTAACCATGTTAGTCTGTATACAGCAAAAACAACAAAAGTCCTGTGGCACCTTAAAGACTAACAAATTTCTTCGGGCACAAGCTTTCATGGGCTACATCTGACAAAGTGGTTTGCAGTCCATGGAAGCTTATGCCTGAAGAAATTTGTTAATCTTTAAGGTACCACAGGACTTTCATTGTTCAAACCAACTTGATACTTCTTTGGTGAGATTACAAATCTGGTTTATTAAAAATAATGATGGAATCTCCCACTGAATTTGCAAGATGATCTTAAATCACTTATTGTGAATCCTGAGAAGAGGTAACAATTTTACTTAGACTTGTGTAAGGTGTCTGATTTGGTACCGTACAACATTTTCATTAGAAAACTAGAATGACTTTAAATTAACATGGAACACACTAAATGGATAAAAAGCTGGCTAACTAATAGATCTCAAAATATAACTGTAAATGGGAAATCATCATTAAGCATGTGTATTTCTAGTGGGATCCCACAGGGATTGGTGCTTGGCCCACACTATTTAACATTTTTATCAATGATCTGAAAGAAAACATAAAATCAACATTGATGAAGTTTTCAGATGACACAACGGTTGGCGGCGTGGTGAAATAATGAAGAGGACAGGTCAGTGTTCAGACCAATCTGGATTGCTTGGTAAACAAGACACAAGCACGCAATACACCTTTTAATGTAGCTAAATGTATCTATCTAGGAACAAAGAATATAGGTCATTCTCACATAATGGGGGACTCTCTCCTGCAAAGCAGTGATTCTGAAAAAGATGTGTGGTGGATAATCAGCTGAATGTGTGTTCCCACTGTCACACTGTGGCCAAAAGAGCCAATGTGATGCATAAACAGGGGAATCTCAAGGGAGTAAAAAGTTTATTTTACTTCTTTGTTTTTCACTGATTCCAACCACTGGTGGAATTCTGTATCCAGTCCTGAAGCCCACAATTCAACAAGGATGTTGATAAATTGGGACAGTTCAATGAAAAACCGCAAGAATAACTAAAGGATTAGAAAACCTGTCTTACAGTGATAGATTCAAAGTGCTCAGTCTTTTTCGCTTAACAAAGAGAAGGTTAAGGAATGACTTGATTACAGTCTGTAAATACTTACTTTGGGGACAAATATTTAATAAAAGGCTCTTCAGTCTAGCAGAGAAAGGTGTAACAGGATTCAATGGCTGGAAGCTGAGGTAGATAAATTCAGACTGGAAATAATATGTAAATTTTAATGATGAGAGTAAGTAACCATTGGGGCAACGTACCAAGGGTTGTGGTGGATTTTTCATTACTGAATTTTAAAATCAAGATTGGATTTTTTTCCCCTAGAAGATCTGTGCAAGAAATTATTTTGAGGAAGTTTTATTGGCTATGCTATACAGGAAATTGGACTGTATGTTCATAATAGTCTTTTCAGGGCTTGTAATCTATGAATCATTTGAATAGGTCTGCCTTGGCCAAACAATGAGTTGGCTACAGTTTCTGTTTCTTTGTTTGTTTGTTTTCTCCAGTCTGGACGTTAGGTGGGTGGTAACCAGTCAGCAAATCACTTGTTGGGGGAATACATCATCACTTGAGGTAGACTTTCAGCTTGACCATGTGGGTCAAATGAGAGGAAACTGGGAAGTTGTAAAGGTGAAGGACGTTATTAAAATCCTGATGGATGGGAAGACGTTGGTTTTCCATGATCCTCAGTAATTCCCAAAGAGTTGCAACATCGTGGTGAATGGACAGGGGAGCAATATGCGACAGCACCAGCAGCTAAGGTTGTGGAGTTGACTTGAGAATTCCAGTGATGCGAATATGGCTCCTTCTGGTCTTTACTGGTGCACAGTGCTCAGCTATGGCATACCCAGGGGCCATCACTAATGTCCATAACATTGATGCTGATGTCCCCCAGCTTGTGCTTGGTAGTTTCTGGACCAGGTTGACCCTTGTCTTCATGTTGGTAGCTACCTTTTTCAGGTGGTTGTGGAAGGTTAGTGTGTGATCCAGCTTTCCTCTGAGATGGGTCAGAGTGAGGTCATGTCACACACACTTGCTGCGGAAGGTCACTTTCAGGGTGAACTTATAGTGCTCTGGCACCAGCAGAGTGCTATTTAAGCATCATTAAAAAGCTGAACTTGGATATCTGATCATGTGGATGTTTTCCTTCACATTTCACCCTTTCTCTCAATCCTGTATGTGTAGCTGAACTGCTGGCATTTTATTTTATAACACCATAATCTCTCTTTGCCCCAGGAATGTAATGTTTTTTCCAGTGTAGCTTTTTATACACAGTCTTGGGTTTTAAAAAAAAGGATCAGAATGTGAATTCAGATTGCTTATTCTTTTGTACTGAGACTTTTTTTCAGGACACTTAAATGGTGTGTAAAACTTGATTAAACAAATCCCAGGGGGCTCTTAGTCTTTGCGCACCAGTCTCTCTTGCAAGCTAATTATAGAAATGTAGGATTGGAAGGGACGTCAAGAGTGTACTGTAGTTGAAAACTGGAAAAGTTGCAAGCTGTGGTTTTAATCCTAGTTCTGTTTGCAGCATAGGGGGCTTTGCAGAACAGTGTGTGATGTGAGTTTAGCAGTCAGTTTACAGCCAGATAGCCAGCTGGGTGGATTGGGTGGTACCTCTCTGTTTTAGGGAACTTCTTTTAGGGTTTCTGGGTGTTCTGAATTCTAAGAAATAAAGTTGTGTTACTTTGCAACTTTCCAGCAAGAGTATTTTGTTTTTATCTAGTTTCTCTGTTTGTGTGCTGTGAAACATAACAGAAGTCATCTAGTCCATCCCCGGCCCTGTGACAGGCTTAAGTATACAGGCAATTTTAGTAAGACAAAACTTCCATTAACATCTGAGGCAGTTTTGCCAGAGTAAGAGGTGGAAAAATGAGGAGACAATAAAATGCCTTCAGTGGCAACTTGGCTACTTTACCCAATAACACAACCAAAGCAGTCTGCGCGGATTGCCTCAGCTTCTTCTGCTGGGTGCTGAAATATTTATAGAGGGGACTTCATCTGGTAGTCACATCACATTTATACTATTGATAGAGAAAGTTGTTTGATGCTAAGTTTTAACAGCACCGCAAGCTTAGGGACTCTGGCTGTAATAAAAGGTTGTTATATTTCTGACAGTTAATGCATTGTCTAGCAATGCAAGCAAGACCAATCTTCAGTCACTTATGTGGACAAAACCAGCAATGTGGAGAAGGCTGTCAAGGAAAACCGTTGACACTGAATGCACTGTTAAAATAACAACCAATAATTTCAGGCCCTGTCAGCTCCACCATTGTGTGGGACAACTTCTCTCATACTTTATTTTTGCCAAAGTGCTACAATTTCCTGACACCAGGAATGACTTGATGAGAGACACGGTAGAGACCTGATCAGCAATGGTAGGCATAAAAGCTATTGAGTGTAATGTCTGCGCCTAAGTTTGTAAAGAACCGAGCACCATCTACAAATTGCAGAGTGCCTTCCACTCCCACTGTCTTCAACACAAACTGAAGGCTCTCAGCCCAGCTGCCAAGGTTGTGTATTGGAGAGGAGAATCTGTCCACAGCAGTGAGGTGTGACTCTGTTTTTTGAATGAGCTCACGGGCCAGACTGACTCTTGGTCAGTCAATGGTAGGCCCTGTGTGATAACAGTAATGGCCACAAGAGTTTTTCAAAGCACAGCAAATGACAACGTAGTGTGACATACTTTTCTAAAATTGATTTGTGTTACATTAGCTCCCCAAAGTTCCTTACTGAGACTGTGGCCCTGAGTGGTTCCGTAGAGACACTTAATAAGAGACAAAACACACAAGAAGTACTTTGGCACTTTTAAAGACTAACAAATTTATTTATCGTATGAGCTTTTGTGGGAGAAAATCCCACTTCATCAGATGCTTTGAAGATGGGGAACTTACAGAATGGGAAGAAATTAAATGCAGGGGAGTGTATGACATAGGATCAGGTCAGGCTGTAACAGCAAATCAAAGTAGATGTTGAGATTCAAACACTGGGGAGCAGCATATAGAGGAAAGTGAGGTCAAATCAGCTGTTGTAATGAGAAAAAAATCCATAGTCCCTGTTTAACCCTGAGGCAGCGGAGTCAAATTTGCATAAAAATTCAAGTTCTAGGTAGTTTCTCTTTGAAGCTGCGATTTGTTATTCATTTGTTTGAGCACAGCTATTAACAAGTCATCAATGGAGCGAGCAGGGAAACTGAAGTGTTCCCCTTCTGGTTTTTCAATATTGTGATTTCTGATGTCAGACTTGGGTTGATTTATTCTTTTGCATAGAGACTGTCCTTTTTGTCCAATATATAAGGGAGGGGGGCATTTCCAGCACATGATGGCATTAATCACATTGGTGGATGAGCAGGTGAATGAGCCTGTGATGGAGCAAGTATTTTGACTGGATCCTGTGATGGTGTCTTTTGTGTAGATATGTGGGCAAAGTTGGCAATGTGGTTTGACAGGCCTTGCTCTGAACACCATCCAATCTAATTAGAGAAAGAATGGGAGTGGAAAGAGGTAAGGTGGTTTGTCCAGGTCACGCAGTATGTCAGTAGCAGAACCAATAATGGGACTCAGGTTTCTTCCTCGAGTAGTGTCCCTACAGGAGCTCCACCCTAGGTGCGCCAGTCCCCTCTGTGCCTTTGACTGGAGATTTCTCATTGCGATGTCCATTCAGCCTATGCATGTGTGTTACTCAATCTTGTGCCTCATGCTCATATCTAGCACTGCAGGCAAACAGCCCTCAATTCCTCCTCAGTCATCCCAGCCTGAGAAAGAGTCTGGCACTTGCCCAGTTGAGATTTCTTCAGCTTTATCCTCTGTTCCTCGTGGCTCTTCTGCCAGTCAGTGTTGGCAGCAAGAAGGGCCCGGTTCAATATCCAGGGGTTCCTTTTTGACATAAAACCAGCTTGAGTAATCTGGGACAATCACACACCACCACTTGGGCACCTCTGGAGGCAAAATTTCCCCTCTCACAAGCACAGAGACAGAGTGTAGACAAGCAAGAGCAAAATACGTATCCCAGAGTATGCGGGGCAGTTTCCATTTGCTTGAGGTTCTTAAGTCCAGCAACCAAAAGTTCCTTTAACGTGCCTCTCCTCATGCAGCACCTCACTCCTAGATGTTGTGCTTAGTCAGTGTAGACTCCAGTGGTGCCACTGCAGAGTTCACCTCATGCTCTGGTTGGGGGAACTAGTGAAAAGAAAGTCCTTTGCTTGCTCCACTCTCTGGCCACCCTGCTAGCTGCTCTGTCGATCACCCCACTAGCCATCACCAATACACACCATCACCTTCTTCTATTGCGTGCTTCTTTACTGTGCCTTCTCTTGACTGATCCCTTGAGGTTCCTCCTAGCTGATAGGGATTGTCAGCTCTCAGTGGGGAACTTCATTCCTGGAGGACACTGGAAGGAGATGCTGTCCCACAGCGAGTGATTTGAATCCCAGTGATCACTTAACAAAACAAAAGACTCCTAATGCAGCCTTAATTAGCTCTGTCTTTGAATAGTGGGGAGAGGCTGGTTAAACCATAGCTAAGACAGAGCCTCACCTCCCAGCTTAGACAGCTGTTCTCCCATCCCTTCTGCCTTTCACAGGGTCTGGCGTCCAAGCCCCTTGCTTAGCGAGTTAGGTTGAGGGTGACCCCCTCAGTCGGGATGGGCTGTAGACAGTTCTGCTGCCCTTTGCTCAGACAACAAGGATGATATATTTCATTACCCTCGCATTCAAATGAAGTGAATTTGTAAAATGATTTGTAACTCAACACCAACCAAAATTGATTAGTTTGGCCACACAGCGCTGGGTTCCTGTGCAGGGTGGGTGTGCTCATGTAAATACAGTTTGGTCCTGATGCCTTTTCCCTTCCCCAGCTAGCTAAGCAGGGAAGAGCTCATTCCAACTCTGCTTCCATCCTAATAGTTAGTCATGGTAGTTCTTAGTTTAATTAGTAAGCAGTAATAGTATTGCTTCTTAGTTTTTTTTAAAAAATCTTTTTATTTTCTCTCTTTTTTTATTTAGTTACATACTAATTAGTTAGTAGTTCTTACTTGGAGTTTATGCCCAGTTCTCCCAGCTATAATTGTTGCCTGTTGTGGTGGTAGGCGATCCTAGTAAGTGATGGGCACTCCTGCTTCATCCATTGCCTCAAGAAATCACACATTGCCCAGAAGTGAAATTTATTTCTGGCACTGAAATCAAGAGCCAGAATAAAAAGAGAGAAAACTTTGCCTCCTCAGAATGGAGAGCTCTCTGACCAAGCCAAGGGACACCTTTCCCCTTTGTTTCAGAGGAAGCAGAGGAAGAGCTCTTCTTGCTCTGGCTGCTAACAGTACTAATGACCTCTTCAGACTTGAGGCTTTGTCATTTTTCAGTCTAGCCATGCCCTGGATAACTGAGGAACCAGAAGCTTTGTGTGTTCCTGATTGGAGATCCAATGATGCTGGAGTGGCTGAGGTGGAGCAATGATGCTGGAGTGGCTGGAGTGTCATCAATGACATTAACTTTTTAGAGACAGGTTCTCTACTTTTCCTTTGAGGACTTGTGAGAATACAGGCTCTGTACCAATGACACTCTTGATACTCCAGGAATTCTGTTTTTCCTAGGACTTGGCGGTGTCTGAAACTCCTGATTCTCCGCTGCTTGGCTCTGACATGCTGTCAGTACCAGAACTTTGAGATCACCCGAAGTTCACTCAGTACTGAAGATGTCACATCACATCTCTCCAGGCAGAGACTGACTAACACACATCCTGGGCCGCACAAACACTGCTATGGGAAATCTTCAATCAAAGCCACCGCAGTCATTAGTGCACCTAAAGTGGCACGCCCATAGAGACACCATCTTGAAGACCCAGAGTTACTGCACAAGGTGCGTAACCAATTCTTTGGGTCCCAGCCTGTTATCCTCTCCAGTATCTCACGCTGCTGCCCCTAATTTAGTCTACCAAAGCACTAAGCAATGGGCATCTGGTGTGCTGTAACCATTGTTTGTCATGCTGGCCAGTGCCATCTCCTTGTTAAGTTGAACTTCCCTATGTCTGTTGTTAACTACATGCTGCCTCATGCCTATTCCCTAGATTCTAAACTGTTCTGGGCAGGACCATTTTCTTACTAGATGTATGTACAGCACCTAACACAGTGGAGCCCTGATCCATGACTAGGGCCCTGGAGCATGCCACACTATGAATAATAATAAAGATTTTATTCTTTTAAGTTATTTGTCTTTCTGGGTGAAAGAGTGGGAGAAAGTCAGTTGTTTGTGACTTCTTTTGTGCTCTATGCAGATTTATTGAAAAAGCCCTCTCTGTAACTTCTCATTTGTTGCCCTGTCACTCCTTCCTCGAATATTTTATTTTCAGTTGTTCTCATTCTATTGTGTTCTTTTGGGTTTGGTTCTGCACCAGTTTTCTCCATATAAGCTGTGTGTGTGTGTTAGTGTGTTCATTGTTTTGTCTCCATATCGTCTCTCATCTATTTTACTTCTTCTTTTCCCTGGATCTACTCTCTTTGCCTGTAATTTTCCCCCCTCTTCCCCCCTTAAGCTTACTGCAAAGCCCATTGTCCTTGCCTGTAATGTTTGCTCCAGCCTTGCTCTTATCTGTGTGGTTCAGTCTTTATTCTGCATTATCCCTTCTCTCTAATTTGGTTTTTTTTTTCACAGTATTTGGTGTGGGTTTTTTCCCATATGATGAGGAAGGTTTCAGCTTTGTGCTTGTCACTTTCTATTTTTCCTTCATTCTATTCCATTCAGTATTTGTCAATTCTTTTTTTCCTATTTCCAGCATCTTATTACCCGAAGGTTACCTTCTTTTGTATTATAATTAACTCTTTCCCTGTGATTTTATTTCATAGGGGTTCTTTTCTGTCATTTTACATTGTACTATACTTCTAAATTCCAGTAGCATATTTGTCTTGTCTGTATATTCTCTTACCCACCTGCCGCCAGCCTATCTGCACTTCTTTTCTGTTTGTGATAATATGACTCATGGCTCCTGCTTCTTTCTGAAGTTGAGTGTGGGTGGCTTGTTTGTTTTCTTTTTTTGCTTCCCATCTGATTTGTTTTCACAGTGATTATGACAGCTCTTGAGGCGGATTTCTTTGATTATGTGGGCCACACTCTGCCACGGCTCTCAGGAGCTGATCCTGTACCCATCAAAGTCAATGGGAGACTTGCCGTTGTTATCAACAGGAATGAACATTGGGCCCTTTTCCTTCGTTCAGCCCGACTGTCACAGAGCTGTGATGTACAGTAAGCACATAGGGTATCAAAAGGCTTTCTGTGCCTGCACGCAAAATAGTGAAAAGAGAGCAGGGCTGTTTCTCACCTGCTGAAGTCAGCGAAGCTCCGCTCATTTACAGTAGCTGAGGATGTGAGTCGGGAGGTCTGAGAAGTGACATTCTCATTCCCCTACACCTGCTTTAGAGCACTGTGTGGCTGAGCCACAGGAGAAAAGTAGGAGTGGCAGGCGTCTCTGTTGTTCCCTCGCCAGTGGGGGCCTGGCAGTAGATTTCCACTATGTGATCAATGGCTCCCACATATCCCAGTTTTCAGGGCACCACACAACTTCTGTAGGGGAGTGATGTGTACTTGGCACCTCCAGACCCGCTCCCCCCACCACACGCACACAGCAGAAACACATCGTTTTCATTGCATTACGCTTTCATGGGCCTGCCTCAGCATTTTCAGTGCTGGCATCTAAATCATTTTTCTGCAGTCAGAGCATTCCATTTTCTTTTCTTTCCCCCGTACATAATACTTTTGTGAGTGGGGGTTGCGTAGTTAATCAGCAATTCATTTTACCACTGTCAAAAATCGGTGCCTGTGCTCCTCTTAATATATTTAATAGGTGTCCTTGGCTTGTGTACAGTAATGTGTGGTATTTTTTTTTTTTTGGATTAAACTGTTGTTATTGGTTTTTAACAGGTTATACAGCTAAAATGTAGTAGTTGCAGGATCTTGGAGATACCTGTGTAAATAGGAAGGATTGGGATGAGCAGCACGAAGCTAAGGTGAATGAACAGGGAAGCTAAGTAAACTCAGCTCTTGCCACTTAATATCCTTCAGGTCCTACAGAACTACCATCAGATGTTCTGTGCTTTTTGCTGGTTTCAATCCAGGTATGCTGTGAAAATGGGTGACAGGAACAGGTGACACCTCATGGGAGAATGAGAATGAAGACACTGATGCCCCAAGCAAGTCTCACCTTCCCTGTAAAAAGAAGTAAGACTGGCCCTGAAGCTACGATAGAGCATCCCGAAATCAGCTCTTTACACATATAGCACTCGGAGACCTCAGCCTGGCAAAAGACATACAGAGAGATCACACAACTCCATCTTTCACCTTCAGGTTATTTGTCCTAGGATTATTTGGCTGGAGAGAGCCACTAGTGGAGGCCTAATCTACCTGCAGAGTTAAGAAGTAATTGTATTAGATTGCTTAACTGAAAAAAAACCCCATATAAACCTGGACTATTCATAAGTGACTACAGCAATTTTCCTTTTCGTCCCAGTTCAGACAAGTGTATTATTGAGTTAAAGGCAGTGTATATCAGTCTGTACCTAATGCAAAATGTCAGCACACAAAACCAATATACCCCACCTGGCACAGTAACTCCTGGTCCCTGACTGGGCCTCTTAGGCACTACCACAATACAAAAAATGAATCAAAATAATCTTCCCATACAAGACCCAATTCTGCCATCGTTACTCGTGGTGAGAGTATCTAGCCCTTAAAATCAATGGAACTACTCATGCAGTGATATACTGCTCAGTTTGAGGAAAGGACTCCAACAAAGAATCTTTCCTAGATGAGAAACCATGGACCAGAGGAGCAATGGTCTGAATTCAATCATTTGTGTTAGGCGACTAAAATCTGCTGATCCCAGATTAGAAACATGTACAAGTGATTTCAACATAATCTGGCATGTGATAGTGAAATACAATAAGTCAAGAAAGAGCAGCTTCAATGCAAAGGAGCTTTTCTTCTCTCTCTCCTGGTGAGAACGGTGTGGGATATGAATCATAGAAGGCACTGGGCTGCTATTAAAACAGGTTAAATAGTTTGATAGTAAAGCTTCTGATGGATGAGATCTTTCAAAGCCAGAAGCCTCATTTATGCTATCACTAAAACTTTAAGATGACCAAGCACCTGTCTGAATTAGTGTTATAATGCAACAAAATGTATATTTATCTCTTTTTGGAAAGATTTGTTTCTTTTCAGCTGGCAAAAGCTCATCAGCTTATAAATCACTTCTGTACCTATAGTACCTCTAATAAAAGCATATTCTATTTTAAATCTGTCTGCTTGGAAATCTCATACAGAAACTCTTCATGAGATAATAGAAAATCCATGCATGTCCTGAAATGCAGCTGTCGGTCTTGGGAGGCAGATCGTATAGCAGTGCTTCCCACATTATCAAACTAAAATACAACATCCATTCATTCTGGAGTAGAGGCACTCTGTTTCCATATGGTTAGCATTGCAGCAACCTGTCCATTGCAAGTCTGACTTTGATAAAGACAGGCTCACTCCTGACTTTGTCAAAACTAAAATAATCCACCTGAGATTTCTCCTGTATGACCCGGTGACAGATTTGAACTCCTTTGTGAAGTTCAAGGCAGAGAATTAAAAGCACTCGAGAGAGAGAAGGGTTCAAAAATGGATATCATTTTGAGATTTGGAATGTCCTTCTGGCTAGTAATATCTCCCTTCTCTCCCACTCCCCCTCAAACCCAGCTTGGGCTAGAAACTCCAAATGTGTCTTAGTCTGTTGGTTACAATGTGGATTCATGCTGTTACCTAGGTTTGGGGAATAGGCTGGAGGAGCAGTGTGACTATTAAATACACTGGATATGAAGACTGGAAACCCAGTGCATTTGAAACCCTGTGTGCTACAGCGTGTGAGCATCAATAAACGCACCATCAGAAGAGGATCAGGGATGGTGTAGGTCCCTTACTGAATGGGGCAGGTATACTCGTGATGTATGATGCAGAAAAGGCTGAAGTACTCAATGCTTTTTTTACTTCAGTATTCACAAGGAGGGTCAGCTCCCAGGCTACTACACCGGGTAACGCAGAATGGAGAGAAGGAGAGCAGCCCTCGGTGATGGAAGGTCAGGTTAGGGACTACTTAAAGAATTGGACGTGCACAAGTCTATGGGGCCGGATGAACTGCATCCGAGGGAGTTGGCCGATGTGATTTCAGAGCCGCTGGCCATTATCTCTGAAAACACGTAGCGAACAGGGGAGGTCCTAGAGGATTGGAAAAAGGCAAATATAATACCTATCTTCAAGAAAGGGAAAAAGGAGGATCCAGGGAACTACAGACCAGTCCACCTCACCTCAATCCCTGGAAAAATCATGGAGAAGGTCCTCAAAGAATCCATCATGAAACACTTGGAGGAAAATAGAGTGATCAGGAACAGTCAGCATGGATTCATCAAGGGCAAATCATGCCTGACCAACTTGATTGCCTTCTATGATGAGATGACTGGATTCATGGATGCAGGAATAGCTGTCGACATGATATACCTCGACTTTAGCAAAACTTTTGATACAGTTTCCCACAGCATTCCGTCAGCAAGTTAAGGAAGTATGGGTTGGATGAGTGGATCATAAGGTGGATAGAAAACTGGCTAGATCATCGGGCTCAGCGGGTAGGAATCAATGTCTTGTTGGCAACCAGTAATGAGTGGAGTGCCCCGGGGGTCGGTCCTGGGGCCGGTTCTGTTCAACATCTTCATTAATGATCTGGATGATGGGATAGACTGAATACTCAGTAAATTCGCAGATGACACCAAGCTGGGGGAAATGGTAGACACTCTGGAGGGCAAATTGGAACACTGGGCCAAAAGAAATCTCATGAGTTTCAACAAGGACAAGTGCAAAGTCCTGCACTTAGGACAGAAAAATCCCATGTACTACTACAGGGACCGATCAGCTAAGTAGCAGCACTATAGAAAAGGACCTGGGGGTTATGGTGGACGGGAAGATGAATATGAGCCAACAGTGTGCCCCTGTTATCAAAAAAGGCCAATGGCATATTGGGCTGCATCAGTAGGAGTATTGCCAGCAGATCGAGGGATGTGATAATTCCCCTCTATTCGGCACTGGTGAGGCCGCATCTGGAATACTATGTGCAGTTTTGGGCTCCCCACTACAGAAAGGATGTGGACAAGTTAGAAAGAGTCCAACGGAGGTCAACAAAAATGATTAGGGGGCTGGGGCACATGACGTACGAGGAGAGACTGAAGGAACGAGGCTTATTTAGTCTGCAGAAGGAAAGACTTAAAGTCGACCTTGCTAAGTTGCCTTAACAGGCCCTGCAGTGTAGATGTACCTTTGATTGGTTACAGCTCACCCAGTTTGCTGCCCAACTCCTTTCCTCACCCAGTTTTGACACTGGTTTGGTTTGTTTGCAGTGAGATGTTTGGTTTTCGGGGTGGGGTGTAGAACGAAGAGGAGCTCCCTTCTTAGGTACTGACAATGAGTCTGGTCCTTTAAGGTGCTGAGCACCTCCTGCAAGGTCCAAACTCAATGAGTGCCCATTGCTCTCAGCTGGAGAGGATGGCGCTCAGTAGGATTAGGTCTCCAAACTGGAGGAATAATTCAGCGGAAGTGACAGTCTAGTAGCAGCCAGCAAGGCCATTCCCTTGACGATTAATGCTTATTATAACAAAGCAAAAGTAGAAGGAAACAGACCATTCAGCAGCTGGGATACCAGGCGAAGCTTCTGATTTGGGTGCAGAGTACCACTTACCCAATGCCAAACTCCCTGCTCTTTCTCCCAAGCAGGATTTCATTGATTCACCATTCTCCATGAATGGAGTGCTCACATCTGTATTGTTTTACAGTGTTGAGCTTTCCCCATGAAGGGTGCTATAGTTGTGCAATTGGGGAATAGGGCAGATGCCCCTTGGTGCATATGTGCGTCCTCTGAAGAACAATGTACACGGCAAATGAAAGGGTCATCCAAGCAGACCTCCCTTCCTCTGCACAGTAGGCTGATGTGCAAGGTGACTATTTAGGCACATACAGTGTAAGATTTCTATATTTCACAGAAATATGGTACTTGACATGCTCCTTCTCTTGATAATAGTGCCACCTGCAGCTTCCAGTGTGCACTCTAGCTAAAGGCCGGGGCCCTGATTCTGATAATGCTTATTCCACATTTTCTCAGAGTCAGTCTGTTGACTTGGGTGGACTTGCTCTTGACTTTTTGCTAGCATGAAGCCAGAATCAGGCTCTCCAGCCTGAGTGTATGAAGGCAAGCTATAAAATAGATGCCCATAGCTGCTTTTTTATTTCTCACTTCATTAACTCATCACTTCCCTATGCATCTCCACAATCCCTCACACATCTACTGTTGATCAAAGTAGCTGGACTATCTTAGTAATATACCTCTACACAGTGTAGATACCAAACACCTTTAATTGCCATCATTCCCACTGTGACTGTTTCCATGGCAGCAATTTAGGAACGGCTACAAATTAGGATCAGAAAACTGATTGTCTCTGCATTAACTAGGCAGCTGATTTACTGTCACTGCCACTTATTAGATTCATCCTCTCACTCTTACCATGTGAATACAGCACAGAGGAAGGTATCTGTTATCTCTCAGAACTGGTTTGCGGCAGGGACAGCCTTTTTGTTATGAACCAGAAAGCACTTACTACATTGCGGTCCCAGTCCTTTACTGGGGCCTGTAGGCTCTTCCGCAAAACAAATAAGCAGTGACAACTGAAATACTAGGGTGACTGGCTCGCTTAAGAACAGAGGGGAGGAAAATGAGACTGGAGTTTGTTTACTCATGAAGGCATCCCAACCTAAGTGAGTGTGGAATGATGTATGTGAGATTAGTGGTGGTCTTTGCATGATAAGACAGCAATCCGCTTTCCGGTACCTCTTCCTTCCAAACTGCATACACCCACTGGAAATGAAATTGTGAAATCTACTTAGGTCAGGTAATATTCTCATCTGAACCTCTATAAGTAGCTAATGTTCTCAGCTAAGAAATATTTTTCTCATGGACTTCTGACTTGGTTAAATGTAAATGGTTTGAAGAACATTTTTCAGAAAGGGACCGCTTGTTCGGATGACATGCTTTGTACATATTACTTGAACAGTTCTTATCTAAAAGCTGTGTGGTTATGATATCGCTTTATTTCCCACAGCAGTGGTGAAACGCTGATAGATTGTCCATGCAACTCATGAGCAAAAGAGGCGAGGTAAATGTTGGGGATTGGATGTATGTTTATTTAATCTGTTTACCAATAACAATATATTATCAGCAATTTGTGATAAATTCATTTTATTCACATAAATGGATCATGGTCTGAGGGAGCTTTTAATACCAATTGTGCCAATAATGTTATCTACCATATGAAACTGTGGGAGGGAGAGGAGAGAGAGACAAAGGTCTCTCTGCCTCCTTTGCAGTTGCAAAAGGGCAGAATCTTAATGAATTTTTAGCTAATCCCCTCCCGTCTCTCTCTCTGGCTACAGTCAATCTTTGAATGGGACAGGAACTATATATCGCTATTCTTCTATGAAGTGCTGTGTGCACATCTGACGCTATATAAATAATATAATAGCAGCAGCTCCTGATGCCCTCTTTAGAATACTATATAGATTTAGCTTACTCTTAATATGTACCCATGGTTCTTACAAAACCGGCGTGATCTAAGCTTTATAGCTTGGTCTCTCTTGATCCACAGCCAACATAAGGGCTGGAATGTGCAGTTGATACAAAGCCATGCCTGGGGGACTTTGCAGAATCACAGCACCCCAGGAAGGGCATAAAGAATTGCTATGGGGAACATGAGGAGTGTGAATTCTTTGCCATGCCTAGGGATCATGTAGCTTGCTTCCTCTGGTGCATTGGCATACTTCTGTGGGCCAAGATAGGAGTAGAAAAGGGGTATGGCCCCAATTTCTCTCTGCCCCTTTCTTGTTGGTTTGCTTCCTAGAGGGAGTAAAGGACCATACAATCTCTGTGCAGATGGGCTGCCAATATTCTCTATTCTTCCATTAGCTAGCTACATGGCAAGAGCCGATCACATCTCCCATTTGGAAACTCCCAGCTCTCTGAGCCAGTAGAATTTTCTGTATTGTCATTCCAGCTGATAGCTTGCTCAAAATGGTGCTGAAATATATGCAGCCACCATTTTTAGGCATACTCAGCCATCTCTATATCCAGATTTGAATAGTGTACTGGTTTTGATTCCACTCTATCTCAGACAGACAATTGTCCAACTAGGAACTAGAGTCATCCAAGACTGACCTCAAGAGCTGGTAGGATGCCTCGCCAGGGGGCAGTTCATATAAACAACTGCTTTTAAGCTGGTTCTACTGACCTCCTATAATTTCTCTATTGGTCAGGGAAAGTGTTATTAAGTCCACAACATTGCTTTTCAGTGTAGTAAACTGTTTAGCATGAATGCAAGATTTACTAATACACATGGGTTTCTTAAGTAATAAGTTCATGACTTGTTGTATCAGACGTGAATTTTACTCCTACCTGCCCCATAGTCTACTTACAATTTTCTCTCCCCTTCCAGGAAGAAAGACTGCACTGGTCTCAAAAATAGAAACATTTGTTCAACTAGTGGAAGGGAAGCTGGACTGTCCTTGAATCCTCCATTCAGTCTGTATTTAGAGGTTAAATACCACCACCATATTCAAGTCCCTTCAGACTGTAACAGCAGGTTAGAGTTGGTATTCAGGTAGATCCTGCAAACTCAAGGCCCTGTTTTCTTTTTTTAATGCAGTTAACCAAAGTCCCAAACATATTTCACCTTACTACGTACATAGCAAACTCTCTAAATAACCACTGAGGAAATGGAACTTAATAGGAAAATTAGGACTTTGTTTAAACATCTTCCAGCAAAGACCTGCTAGATGTAACAGGAATCTGAGTGGAGACACTCGTGTGTCTATTTCAGAGTATTAAAAAAATATTTAGTTGTAAAAGTTCATAAATGAGTCTAGAAAACATCTGAGTCCATGCTAACTGATGAGAATTTGAGACTAAATTGGCCATCTAGAAATGGCTGCTTAAAAGAACTGATTAACTATAGCATTTTCTGATCTCTACTCATCTCAGCCACCAATTCCCCTTGGCTCTACTGTAATTCTACTGCATCAGTAGGAGTATTGCCAGCAGATCGAGGGATGTGATAATTCCCCTCTATTCGACACTGGTCAGGCCGCATCTGGAATACTGTGTCCAGTTTTGGGCTCCCCACTACAGAAAGGATGTGGACAAATTAGAAAGAGTCCAGCGGAGGGCAACAAAAATGATTAGGAGGCTGGGGCACATGACTTATGAGGAAAGACTGAAGGAACTAGGCTTATTTAGTCTACAGAAGAGAAGAGTGAGGGGAGATTTGATAGCAACCTTCAACTACTTGAAGGGTTGCTCCAAAGAGGAGGGAGCTAGGCTGTTCTCAAGGGTAACAGAGGACAGAACAAGGAGCAATGGTTTCAAATTACAGCTGGGGAGGTCAAGGTTGGATATTAGGAAAAACTTTCTCACTAGGAGGGTGGTGAAGCATTGGAATGGGCTATCTAGGGAGGTGGTAGAATCTCCATCTTTGGAGATTTTTAAGGCTCGGTTAGACAAAACCCTGGCTGGGGTGATTTAGGGGGAGAGGTCCTGCTTTTTAGCAGGGGGCTGGACTAGATGACCTCGTGAGGTCCCTTCCAACCCTATTATTCTATGATTCTATGAATTCCTGTGTAGCAAATAAGTCAATCACAGTTTTACAACCACTTGTGGTTTTTACAGCTATTAAATCAGAACTCTTCTATTTCTCCCAGATTTCTGCTGCTGCCAAAACACATCTGTTTTGCGCTAACCTTAAAAATGTTTGACTTAAATCAGTCTTGCTGTGACAATCTGACTTAATTAAAAAGCATTGGGTCAGTCAACAGCTAGCATATTAATTCACTTGAAATAATATTTAACCTTGCCTTATCCTTTCCAAATGCAAAAGTAAAAACAAACTGAATGTTTCAATCACCACTAGTGAAAATAATCAAGCAAATGTTTGTATCATAAAAGTACCTTCTGATACAAAGCAAGTAATCCAAGTAGAACAAGAGACCAGTAACCATAACGGTGGCTTTAGAACAATATCACCTCCTCATGTTGGCCTTTGAGGTTCTGTGTTAGTCTCTTCTGAGCAGTCTTTTTGCATCATCGTTCCACTTTGCACCTTCTGTTTGTTCCAGGCAGAAGGGACGAACTCCAATTTTATTTGTGCCATTCATTTGGAGAGGTTCTCAGAAATAAGTGTGAAAATCTAAGCGTAGGATCTTAATTAAATTGTAAGTTCTTTGAGGTAGACCACTTTCTCTTTTGTTTTTGTACAGTGCCTAACATAGTGGCTGGGGCTCCTAAGTGCTTCTACAATACAAATAATACATATCTCTTCATGTTGCTATCCTATGTAATCCATGTGCATAAGTGAGAGGGTCTCTTTAAGGGATCTCTTGGGGCTGGATTATTGTTCCTGAGCAGATTTAGCTGCCCAGAGCCAGAATTTCTGGAAATTGGGCGTAGTAGTTGTGAGCATGCTCCACAAGGTTTTTTGCTGGTGTGGTCAGCAGACCCCAGCAGCAGCCAGAACAGATGCCTGAGAAGAGCCCACATGCTCAGTGTGTGACTGGGAGAAGCTGAGCCAGGAGTGGACAGCAAGATGTTTTCTCCCCACTCTGGAGCCTTTTGCAACAGAGTTTGTGCACATGTATATGTGACTGAGTACTGGTTAACTAGGGAGCTGACTGGACGGTGCTGGTTCCAGAAGAGAAAGAAAAGCCTGCATGGATTTCTACTAAAGAATCCTGCAACCAAAGAAGAAGGAGGAGCTACTTCTTTCTACTCAAGCCTTTGGACTTGAACAGAGACTGTAACTGAGATTCGGGTGAACTCCCCCTAAACTTTGGGACTCTTGGGTATCTTTCTCACGGTGTTTCTGTGGGGACTGTTCTCTTTAAATTCATTTTGTTTTCTTACAATAAGATTTATTAAGTTAGTAGTTAATAAAGTTAATTATGTTTGTTCTTAAATAGTATTTTAATGTGGGAGGGTAACTCGGAGCAATCTTTGCTGTGAGTCCCTTTAAAGACTGAATCTGGGTCTCCAGCTGCTTCCCCATAGGAGTTGGAGAGGGGCAACTGAATGAATTCCAGCCCACCCAAAGGTTACACTTAGACAACAGCAGCAACTTTACACAAACTGATTGAAAGGAGTCTTCTAATTTCTGATGGCAAAAAAAAAGCCTGTAAAGTCTTGGGCAAAATATTAATTAACAGGGAAGCCATCTTAAGCAGGAGAACAATGTGCTTTGTGTCTTCATATGACTTCTCATTCTCACTGGAGGCATCCCTTGAGTTTGAAGTATGGTTATATCACATCATAGCCTTTAAATTTTCATGTGATTAAATGTGGCTTAAATATCATCAAATGAGATCATCTTAACATATTGGAAGAATGCCCCAAAGCGAAATGAATACCAGCAGTAACTCCGTTATCATCACACGAGAGAGCTTTTATATGTAAGATACAAAACAAAATGGATACAGAAGTCAGCACGATCTATGTAAATTCTTTATGCACATTATGTGCACATGAAGCCATGGACCAAATCTTTCAAAAGTAACTAGTGATTTCTGGGTCCCTGACATGAACCAAAAAGGCATTTGATTTTCAGAGTGTAATTTCTGAGTATCAAATCTCTTTAGGGTGTTGAGAGTTGGGCACATAAAATCACTAGACATTTTAAAAAATCTTGGCCATATTAGTTGGAGATAATGGGGGAATTTTCAGGCACAAATGAGAGTTAGACTCTCAATTCTCAATCCAACTCAAAGGAGTTAGATATCTACCTCCCCTTTATTCCTCTGAAAATATTACCTAGAATCTAAAATGTATAATGGAAATGATAAAGCAATTCCCAATAGTCTGCCTGTGCTTTGGTTATGCTGTTTCACTGCCCGATACAGGAAGTTAGATGAGTGTGCATAGCAAAAAAAAAAAAAAAAAAAAAAGCAAGAGTCCATTTAATAGAGACAAAAATGAATTACATTAGAATAAACATATTTCCTTGCCCTTGACAGGTAATTAAACTTCTTTTACTGGTTTAAAAAAGGAGCTTAATATAGTTATGGGTGTTTTAAAACTCATAAAAGAAATCTTTACATTCCCCCTTCACGGGTGAGCTATCATCAGTCATGTGTTCACAAGCTTATTCCCTTTCACCCATTCAGAGACTGGCAGGATGGTTAGAGTGATTTCTGTTTACTTCCTTTCCATGCTTCTCACCATGGGTTCATGAATGCTTTTGCTTCCTTTCAGGGAATTTGAGCATTTGCAATCCTGTGTTAAAAGAGGACAAATAATGTATTTAGGAGCTCAATTTTTTCCATTGATCATGCAGCTCTACATTTGCCAAATATCAGGCCCTCTAAACTCTGATGGGTTTTCTTCTGTCAATTGATTAAGAACTGTATAGGTGAATATGTACTGAGACTATAAACTCTACAAGCCAGGGGCTCTCTCTCTCCTTGTTTTATGCTTGTACGCCCCTTAGCACAATGGGGTTTTTGTCTATGGCTAGGAATTACCTAAGGATCCCACTATATACTACCTACATCTTTTCACGTTATGACCAGCTATGTGAGATTCCTCTGTTTCCTAATGCTTGGAAGAGAAAGTAAATAAAGTACCTGAGTGAGAAAGCAGTGTGTAGATAAATTACTTTTTGTTTTACTGGTGACTGTAGTAGCTATTGTAACAAAGTTCCTCCTCTACCTTGGTGGGTCCCAGTCCCACGCTTCCCTCTAGTGGTGGGTCTGTTTCCTTCAGACCTCCAGGCCTGGAAAAGGTCCTTTGCCCCCATTGGGGTAGGGGTTTCTTTCCCCCCCAGTCTTTGTACCTGTGGGGCTTTTCCTGACTAGCATTCTGCTCCTTCTCCAGATCCCTCTGCCTGCTAACCACATCTTGCCTCCTCTCACTCTCACAGACACACAGGTGTGCTAATCAACCTGGAGTAACCACTGCTCAGCTACAAGGGGAAAAGGGACTTGCTGAGTGTGAGGCTACTATATTGGCTTTTTAGAACTCTCTAGGAACCCTCCAGTCTGACCCCGTCACACTATACAACTCAAAAGTTAATAGAAATATTAAGCAAAAATATAAGGACGTGAGCGTCAGTGCATTTCTTACAGGACTTCATTCAGTTGAAAGATGGATTCTATTGGCTGAAAGATCAGGGAAGTAGGGCTCCAACACCAATGAGAAGAAGCACAGCACAGCTGGGATTTTCAGAAGCATGCATGCATCCACAACAAGACTGTGAAGACTTCGACTCCGAATGAACATCTTGGTAAGTAGCCAGGGCTTCAAAAGCTCTCAGCACATAGAACAAGCATTGATTGTCAGCTTTTTTTAAAATCTGCCTGTCCCCACTCCACAGGGGACATGCTGAAGCCTTTAAGAACTATTTATCAACACAGTAGCATGGAGGGAGAAGCCCATGGCCTAGAAAACATCATCCCAATGGTCTGAAGGGTTTTTCCAACAAGTTCTGGAGACATTTATTTTAAATACACTTTAGTCAACAGGAAACATAAGCTTCACCAGGAGTGCTGGGACAGTCATGCCCAGGTTTTTCTAGTAATCATTCTGCATTATTCATCACAGGTCTATACATCATTAATTTTCTCTCTTTCTGTGCTTTAATCAACGCTACACATCACATGCTCAAACTCATACTACCGAGTGAATTCGCCTTCAATGTGCTCAGATACCACAATATGGAATATAGTATATATACTTGGTACATCTATCTTATCCATCATGTTTTGCTACATATATCACAGTTCATTTCAATAGACGGACTAAAGAAATAAACCAGCTTTTTTTTTTTTAAATCTCGATACTGAAAACTATTTCTGAAGCAGTAGATATAACCTTATGTCAATGTTCTTTTACAGGCTTAGTTCTGCCACAAAAATAAAATATTGTGCAAATGCTTTCTACCCTGACATACACCTCAGAAAACTTCAATTGATTTGAATGGGGTACAAATCCCAGAACTTGGCTCTATATATGGTAAGATCAACATAGACTCAGAGACTCTAAGACCAGAAGGGATCAACATGATCATCTAGTCTGACCTCCTGCACAATGCAGATCACAGAACCAGATCCCATCCTCTCCTGAAATAAACATGATAATGCCTTGATAAATTTCACTTTCTAGACACAAGTCAGCCACCCAGAATGTTAGAATGAAGCCTAGCACACATGGGTAAAACAAACCTCTGAGAAGAATTTATTATTTTAGTTCACACAGGCTGTTTATTTAACAAATGTCTCCATCAGTCACAAATTCAATAAGCTCTCAGCATTCTTTATAGAGCCCAAGAATAACAGTTACTTGATGCCCATCATTTTACTTTTCTCTATTACAACAAATCTCTAGTGTGAAATACAGTTAATTGATTGGTATGAAATACTGATCATTTTAGTGCCACCGTAAATTAAAAAAATTACTTTGTACTTGAGTTGCAGTGGGGGTTTTATTAACTCTTACAATATGGGCAAGATT
Organism: Pelusios castaneus; assembly: GCA_007922175.1. Taxonomy (NCBI): domain Eukaryota; kingdom Metazoa; phylum Chordata; order Testudines; family Pelomedusidae; genus Pelusios; species Pelusios castaneus. The sequence continues at coordinate 321,397 of ML685862.1, forward strand.
TGAGGGACCCATTTGATTGGTCAGTACTAGCTTCCAGCTCTGTATGTGAATCTCTGACTCAACAGGTCATTCATTCATTAGTCCCTATCCCAAATTGCCAAGAAAAAGGCAAGGAAGAAAGAACTGGATGATAATCTTTAACTCTGTTCCTCTTTATTGTATTGTGTAGTGGTTTTGTTTCAGTGGCATATAAATACACTATGGCTATGTCCACACTTATTAAAATTAGTTTGAATTAGTTAATTCAAACTAACTAATTAAAACTAATTTTAGTTACTTCGAATTAACTTAATTTGAACTAGCAAAATTTAGTTCGAACTAAACAAGTGCCATTCATGTTTGCATTTAATTTTTGCATTTTTTGCATTTAATTTGCATTTAATTGCATTTAAATGCAAATTTTTGCATTTAACTTTTGCATTTAATTTTTGCATGTTTGCATGTTTGCATGTTTTGCATGTTTGCATTTAATTCAATGGGCCGGTTAGTTCAAACTAAGCAATTAGTTCAAATTAACATGGCCACATTGGTTAATTCGAACTAGTTCAAATTAACCCTTACTTCGAATACCCTATTCGAATGTATTAGTTTGAATTAAGGAAACTCTTAATTCGAACTAATTAAAGCCTAGTGTAGCCATGGCTTTAGTTAGTTCGAATTAAGCTTCCTTAATTCGAACTAACTTGCCAGTGTAGACATAGCCTATGGGCTCTAGCTATGGTTGTAGCTTGACTCTATGGCATCTTCAAAGGATCTGCCTGTTGCAACCACAGGTTAACCGACTCTTCGATGGGCTCTTTGAAGGTGCTGCAGCCTAGAGGAGGTGTCAGTGTGTTCACAAGAGACTGTTCCTTAGGAGGACAACTGTGTTGCTCAGCTTCGAGTTCTGAAGACGTTGCACTACATGGAAATGCAGTTCTTTTTCCAGACACCTTTGACAGGGTGTGCCAACCCCTCCCACCAGAGAGTGAGCCCTCTACCACCTCAGCTGCTGGGGTGACCCCTCCCGCTCAGACAGGCCTCCCACTCCTTGTCAGGAAAGGGAATTTAAAAGCTCAGCTGGGGCCTCAGCACAGGGTGGGACAGGAGGGGGTGAGATCTGCTTCTTGAGCCCACTGAGCGGAAGCCTGGATGATGGGATGCTTCAGCTCAGGGAAGCAACAGAGTACAGGGAGCTGATGGGGTGAGAGCCCTGCTGCAGGCAGCCTCTTGGCCTGGCCTGAGGGGCTGCAGCTGGGGCAGGGAGCGAACCCCACTGCCCAGAGACAACTGGCCAGGCCAGAAGATATTCAGGATTTTTTGACCTGCAACTTAACAACCACAGGCGTGGGTTCCAGTTCTGCCTGGAGACGCTCCCAGGCCTCTTGCCTGCCCACAGAGCCTGACGGTGCTCTGCCCGAGGGTAAGGTGAGCACCAATGCCCCTCATGGACAGAGGGCCCTTCCAGAGACGATCACCCACCCATCCAGTGCTAGTCACAGCATCTGCAAATCACCTACTGTGATGGGTTATCCCAGGGTGCAGCCTGGACTCTGAGACTGCTGAGCCCTCTGTCTCACCAGCCTGGGCTCCCTCTCACCGGCTATCTCTACACTTGCACTTTTAAGTCGACTTTAACTGAGTTGACTTAGTGTGTCTACACTTAAAATTAAAGTGGACTTAAAGGGGAACTTACAAAGTCGATCTAGAGCGTCCACACTGGATGCTCTAGGTCAACTTTGTGGGGCTAGGGGGACGTTGAGCAGGTCCACGGTGGTGGGGGGGCACCCCTTGTGTGCAATGGGGCAAAGGGGGACATGGACCCTGGCAGGGCAGAGCCCTGTGTGTGATGCTGTCTGAATTTAGGGAAGCATTAATGATATTATTTTCAATGAATATCTCATAAATGCTATAATCCATAGGAGCTATGTCATGTTTGGTATCAATAGAAAGGTAGTAGTTTGCTGAGAATGATTATATAGTTTATGTCTAGGAATTCTATTTCGATTAGAAGTTAGAAATTTGGTGTTCTATCTATACTTTAACTTATGTTATTTTATTGAAATACCTGAGAGAGGCAGGTGTGTAAAACCATTGTCTCCTTAATGTTTAGGAATTTTCCAGGTAGAATAGTCCCAGGGAGTAAACTGATGAGCCATTAAGGACACAATGCTTGTATTCCTTATGTCCTTAATGGCTCATCAGGTTACTCCCTGGGACCATTCTACCTGGAAAATTCCTAAACATTAAGTAGACAATGGTTGGTGACATCCTGTCAGGGGCGTTCCCATAAAATCACACAAGTTAAAGTATAGATAGGAATTCGGTGTTCTAACTTCTAATAGAAATAGAATTCCTAGACATAAACTATATAATCATTCCCAGCAAATTACTACCTTTCTGTTGATACCAAACATGACAAAGTTCCTATGGATTATAGCATTTATGAGATATCCATAGACAATAATATCATAAATGCTTCCCTAAATCCAGACAGTGTCACACCCTGCCCACATGCCCTGCCCTTTGGGGGGCATGCCAGGCTCCCCTGTGCCCCCTCCCCAGCAGGGAGGGCATTGGTGTAATCCTGGGGTAGCCCTAAATCGACTTAGGGCTACCCCAGGGCTACAATGGCTTAATTCGACTTTAAAAAGTCAAATTAAGCCTTAAGTCTAATGAAAGGGTGGTTTAATAAAGTCAACTTAGTTTTCATTAAGTCGACTTAAGCAAGCTGCTTAAGTCGACTTAAGGAAACTGTAGTGTAGACGCAGGATAAATTAAGTTGACTTAAGCAAGCTTAAGTCGACTTAATTTACCAGTGTAGACGCAGCCAATAGCAGCCCATTGGTCTAAATTAGATGATAATTATCCTTAAAGACAGTCCACCCCATCTTTGGAAGTTTCAGGTTACCAATCAGGTTTATAAGCCGTTACAAATACTGTGAAGGGTTTTGTTTTTGTTGTTGTTTGTTGTTTCCTAAATCAAATTTAGGGTTACACTCTTTTAGGACCTCTCCTTTCTCCCTTCTGGGGAGTTGCTAGTCCTTCAATATAATGCTTCCTCCACTTATCAAGCAGTTGTGTCTATGGTGTACATCCAACTACTTCTAGTAAGTAATTTCACTTTTAGCTCCTTTTGCTTTTTAATATTTTTGAGGGGGCCAGAGTCTCAAACTTTATGAATTTTACTGAAGTTTGGTGTTTAGATTTTTAAATTTTGACAGCTACACACTAGACTTGAGCCATCTTTAATTTTACCTCTCCTTTATTTGTTAATTATAACGCCCATACACTTTTTTACTACTTTTTAAATACCTTTTATTTTTTGCCAGGCGACATATACAAAACTGGATACGATCCACAATGGGTTAAAAGCAGGGATTTCTCTACACTGCCCCCAAACTTTCCCAACACCCCCCTCCCCAGTTGTCAGCCGCTAGTAACATAGAGTTATACCAATTTAGTCATTGGTTGGAACTTGGAAATGACTGAACTGAACTCGCTAAGGAGTAAGAGGATTCTATCTTTTAACAAGGATTGGGCTGGTCAAATAGTGCTTGTGGCTCTTAGGCTATGTCTACAGTTGTTAATTTAGGTCAACTTTAGCCAAGTCGACTTTGTTAAGTCGACTTAGCATGTCCACACTATAAATAAAGTCGACTTAGGGGGGAACTTACAAAGTCAACCTAGAGCATCCACATTGGACACCTAAGTTGACTTCTAGCGGCTAGGTGGACCTGGGAGAAGTCCACGGTGGCAGAGGGGCACCCCTTGCCAATTGCCAGGGGGCTCAGCCTTTGCCCCATTGTACCTAGGTACAATGGGGCAAAGGGGGACAGAGACCCTGGCAGGGCATAGGGGCAGTGTGGGCAGGGCTCTGCCCTGCCCTGTGAGGGGGCATGCCAGGCTCCCCCTGTGCCACCCCCCCTGGCAGGGAGGGCAGTGGGGGAGTCCTGGAGAGCCCTAAGTCGACTTAGAGTTGACTTAGGGCTATTCCAGGTCTACACTGGCTTAACTCGACTTTAGAAAGTCGACTTAAGCCTAAAGTCAACTTTAAACCAGGTTTAGTAAAGTCGACTTAATTTTCCTTAAGTCGACTTAAGCAGCTTGCTTAAGTTGACTAAGGAAAATGCAGTGTAGACGCAGAGTAAATTAAGTCGACTTAAGCAAGCTTAAGTTGACTTAATTTACAAGTGTAGACGCAGCCTTAGTTAGACTCCAAGTCAAAACTAAGTGCTGTTAACTTAAAGTTACCCCACAAGTCTAGGTAATCTTCAGGTGAATGAGTCACAAATTTCCTGATGGCCAGTCCTTCCGTCTGTGCCTGTAGCTCTTTTCAGTGTGTTCATGAAGCTATCCACCTGACTCAGACTCACTACCTTACTTTTCTATCCAAAAGTTACAGAGACATGTCAATCAGGAGAGTTTTACCTAGCTGACCAAATAAATCAATATGTGGGCAGAAGCAGGAGTGTCATTAAAAAAAACACTGTTAAGCAAGCAGTTTTAGCTGCTAGTCTGATAGCTAAATTTCCACATATCAACAATTCTAAAATATATCCAGATGTCCTGTTTTTCATAGATATTCATGCCAGCATATTCCGAGAGAGGGAATGCATAGAGCCAGGGTCACTTCACATGTTCACTATCTACTTACACCCCTTCCCTCACCCTCACGGTTTCACTAGTGCCTGAAAATGAATGAAAGCAGCATGCTTAAGTTGACTTAACTTTTCTAGTGTAGACTTAGCCTTAGGAAGGGACCGAGGAGAAAGAAAACTCCCTGAGTTTCTACATTCGACTTTCTGGTAGGGGGCTAATAGGCTACGTTTGGCCTGAGGCATGATTCTTGCTCCCACCTGTGCAGCGCCTCCGGGAGTCACTAGATGGGCTTGCCACTAGATGGGCTTGACTCCACACCCTCTGGGAACCACCACTGCACATATGTGCTGGAACTATGGGTGCGAGAGGTGCTACCACGCGCCTGGACTTGAAGTGGTTTCCATCATTTACAGTTTGGTTCCATGGCTCTCAGCACCCCCACTGTATATATTGTCCCAGGATCCCTGCCAATGGCTGGTAATGCAGCTCCAGTGAACACTGTCCAAGGGTTGGGAGGTGGCAGCGTTGGTTCCAATGAGCATAAGATGAGCCAGATGCTGGAGTCTGGCTTGATTTTCCCCACTGCCCATTAGAGAATATTCACATTTTGCTTTTGGGCAGCCGAAGCACCCACTGTGCAAACTACTTCCTAAAACAAATCCAAACACAAATTAAAATTGAAAGAACACTGACACAGCAGTGATTTATTTGTCCCTTTAGCTGGAGCACAGTGTTGGAGAGAGAATGGGAGCCGGCTTGCTGCCACTATTTTTCCAGAATTGCTGGCCTCATTGTATTTCATCCAAGCAAAGCAACATAAGAATTTGTTCCAGACTAGATTGGACTCTACTAGTTCAGTAACCCATCACCTCCATTAGCTTTGAAGGAAAGTGCCCACACCTATGTATTGCCCTGATCATGTTGTGGCTGAGTACCTCACAACACGATGAGGAAGGGAAATGCTATTACCCCAAGTTTTTGGAAGGGGAATGGAGGGACATAGAGAAAAGGTGCCAGATTTCTAAATATAGGCACCTATCTATGATTGAAAATCCAGCCCTAAGTGAGTTGACTAAGGTCACATGAAAATTCCATGACAGCAGGAAATCAAGTCTCCCAAATCCCTGGCTAGCACCTAAACTACTGAATTATCCTTTTACTCTGTGGATAAATATGTAATAACTTCTTTATAGGAGAATTGTATCCCTACTTCTATGCACAAAGTGGTTGTCTTTTGCCTCCTGTGATGGGGTTCCCTCACCACTCGTGACTCCGCCCCCTGTCTGCCCTGGGGTATTAGGTCTGCCAGGTGATGCACCCTCCATAGCAGTCTCTTTTCCCATCTTCTTCTCTCAGCCTGCAACCTCTCTCATCAGGGCCCGCCCTAGACCAAATGACATCTCTGGTGGAGTGCATCTTCAGCGCCCTCCCACTTCCATTTGTTAAACTTATGAATACCTTATTTTTACTGCATATGTAGCCCATTTCATAACTTGGATGAGTGCTTTAGCCCTGTCATATGATAAATTTTCATACTCTGATGTGTAAATATTCATTCCATATATAACAAATAAAATAATTGTTTCCGCTAAGCTTACATAACCATTTTAAAATAACTGAAATGTACTAACATCAAGGAATTGAACTGTGCGCCAATATTCATTCCCATATCTCATGGACTGACTGGCAACACTCTGCCCCTAATATTCCCATGCAGGGATGGCTGACAATATTCTAGGAGGATGGAGGATAATGTAGTGCTCAGAAAGTCCGGCAGATTCCACAAGACTCTACAAAGATCCAGAACATTCTAGGAGGTTAGTGAAAAAAAACAAATCCACACATGAAATACCGGAAACATTTTACTTCAGACATTCTATTTGCGCTTTTGTTGCTAACAAAAGAAAAAAGGAGCACTCTGAGACTGGCACCCCAGGATGGTCACCTGTCCCGACATCTAGCCCTGTGTCTCACTGTCAGAGTGACAGCTTCCTGTCCCTGGCTTGGCCCTCTGGCCAGGTCACTGAGGTCCTCTACTTGCAGGGAAATTGCAGTCCTTCCAAGCCAGCTGTCCTGCTGACTTCTCCAATGCCCTGTGTTACTACTTATTTGAAGGGAGCAGACACCCTCAGAGGAAAGCAGGTGGCCAATCCAATTCAACACAACATTAATTAAACTAGAGATTTTGGTAGTCAACTTGTCATTCATATATATGTGCGTATGTGTATATATATTAAAAATGAATTGTCGTTTCTGTTCTTTAGGAAGCTTGTTGTAACTTTTTATATGAATTCATTTCAGAGACTATTTAGTGTAACTTTTTATTACAGCTCACAAAAGCTGGTCAAACACCTCAATAAATCTTTACTTCTGACAATGATCATAAACTCCATGAACAGATAGTGATTTACCCTCTGTTATGGAGTCCTCACTTCTATAGATAGTTCTTGGTCAGTAGTTTTCCAGAAGTCATTCACTGCAAGTATCTTGGTTAGGGTATTCAAAAGCACTGAGAGCCAGCCTCCCTCTGCTCCCATGCAATTCAGTGACAGTTTTACCAGAGACTTCTGTGGGTGTGTCTACACTTACAAATAAGTCGACTTAAGGAGGCTTAATCAACTTAAACTACTCCACGTCCACACCGGGCTTTCCTTAAGTCGACTTAAGCATTTCCTTAAGTCAACTTAAGGAAAAGTTAAGTTGACTTAATAACACCCCGTTTTAGGTCGACTTAACGCTTAAGTTGACCTTATTAGGTCAACTTAAGCCAGTGTGAATGGGGAATAGCGCCTAAGTCCACTTTATTAAGTCGATAAAGTGTTAAGTTGACTTAATAAGGTCAAAAAAGGGCTATGTCTACACTTGAAAAGTTAAGTCGACTTTTATTAAGTCGACTTAATAAGGTCAACTTTAACCTTATTAAGTCGACTTAACAAAGTCGGCTTAACTTTTCAAGTGTAGACATAGCCTGTGAGAGTAAAATTCTGGCAGTGTGACTGCTGCCATCTTGACTGACACACCAAAGACAGAACTAGCACTTCCAGAGTCAAAAGCGTAAGTCTCTACAGCTTGAACTAAAGAGTTTGTCTATGTGTGCCTATTACTTTTAACAGAAATGTTTGGTAGTCACCCCTAGATTCAGTGAATTGTGTCCCACTGGTATTTATGGGGACCATGGTTTTTACTGATCTTTTGGCACTCTTCTTATTTCAAGGCAGCAGGCATTTTACTGGCATTTAGTTCCAAATCTAACTGGAGCAGCACTCTGATTATTTAAAGAACTAAGGGTAAGTGGGTGAGCATTAGGGTAATTGGAATTACTAGTGTAGTATGCTGTGAACTACTGTAAATTGTCATGCACTGCAGTCCTACTTTACCTGGCATAGGTGAGTAATCCCCTGAAGGTAAAAGATAGATATATATGTGTATAGGATGTGCCCCTAAGGGCATACTGCCTTGATAGACTATTTGGTTCTAGCTTTTACTGAAGGTCATATTAGCTGGTTTTTTTCTCTGTTTCATATTAATAGTCAGGTACAGAGTCATGTAAGTTTCAAGGTCACTCAATATCACTGTAAGCCTTGATTCTGTGGTCTTGTAGAATGAATCCATAAGGCATGCAGCATCAACTTATTAATGGAACTTGCTTGTCTTTAGGATCTAGCTGAGCCCTGCTGAGTTGTTTAATGACTCTACTTCACCATTCCTGTTCCTGAATCTTTCCAAGAATAATATTAAGACTGAAGCCAAACAAACATAAAATAACACAAATAACAGATTTAGGACTCATCTGGGTTGCTCCTCACACTGGCCGAATTGCAGTTCACTGTCTCCAAGAAAGCTAAAATGGCTTTTATACAGTTACAAGTGTAGGATATGAATGTAGTTTATCCCTCCCTGCACCAGCCTTGCCTCTTATACTTGAGAGAGGATCTACCCCAGGGAGGACAGGGAGTTTCTAGTAATTAAGACTAGCTTTAAGATCTATCATGGATTCCACCGTGAAGTTTGAGGAAAAGATAATCTGGTTACTCTGACCATGCCCCTTCACTAACCAGTGTTCCTTGCTTCTGCATTGCAGCCATTTTTCATTGCCACAACCTCTTCTTGACCTTATCACCTCTTTTCAATTGACTTTCTACTGCTGCTAAGGATCTTTGACAGATCAGGGGCTGAGTTTATAAGCTTTGCTTAATTGCAAAGCCTGATAGATTCACAGATTTATTTTTTAAAGGCTAAGTGCAACGACTTTAATCATGTAGCCCAGTGGTTTTCAAAATCTTTCATAGTCTGATCTCATATTTCAACAGAAAAAAGTTAGAGACAGCTCTTCTTTAGCTACAAAGTCAGGAGGAATGATTCCACACCTAGGTTGAAAATCCCCAACATCTAGCCTGAGCTCCCAGCCAAAACAGAATGTTTGATCACCAGGCCAAGATGCTCCAAAAGCCACAATCCCACAATGGATGAAGAAAGCCATACTGGTTAAAAAAACCTATTTGGTTTAGAGGGGAAGTGAAGGCAGATGTAAAAAATATTTCATAAATTGAAGAAAGGGGAAGTTGATAGTAATAACTATAAATCAGAAGTTAAGAATTATAGAAAATTGATAAGGGAAGCAAAGGAACATCAAGAGAACTCTGGTCAACAGAGTTAACAATTAAAAGGAGTTTTTAAAAATATATTAGGAACAAAACGAATCCAGACAATGGTATTGGTCCATTGTCCATTGATCAGTAATTCATCCACCTCTATGCCTAGCTCCCAGTCTTGTATATTGAAGTAGGATGACTCTGCCCAAGTGAGGGTATCAGATTCACTCAGACCTATGATGTTTGGCAGGATATATAGACATGGAAGGAATCTAGTTCACTTAGCCCGTCAACTAAGCATTGTACAGGCTATATTTCATAATGTGCATTTGTCCAGTGTAGTTATATAGGCAATATTCTTATCCTAGGAGTTTACATAACTTCCCTTGGAAAGCTATGGCTAATAAACTCAGTCCTCAGAAAGAATGTGTCTACACTTACAAATTAAGTCGACTTATGCTTGCTTAAATCGACTTAATTTAATCTGCGTCTACACTGCAATTTCCTTAAGTCGACTTAAACTGCTGCTTAAATCGACTTAAGGAAATTTAAAGTCGACTTTATTAAACCTGGTTTAAAGCCGACTTTACTGGCTAAGTTGACTTTATAAAGTCGACTTAGCCAGTGTGGACGCAGATTAGCCCTAAATCGACATTAAGTCGACTTAAAGGGCTCCAGTGATCCCCCACTGCCCTCCCTACCAGGGTGGCTGGCACAGCCAGAGCCTGGGGTGCCCCCCCCATAGGCAGGACAGAGCCCTGCTCACCCTGCTCCTATGCCCTGCCAGTGTCCCTGTCCTGCTCAGCCCCCATTGTACCCAGGTGCAATGGGGCAAAGGCTGAGCCCCTTGGCACTTGGCAAGGGGTGCCCCCCCGCCACCGTGGACCAGTCCCAGATCCACCTAGCCCCTAGAATTCGACTGAGGCATCCAGTGTGGACGCTCTAAGTCGATTTGGCAAGGTCCCCTTGAAGTCGACTTAATTTTTGAGTCTGGAAATGCGTGCTAAGTCGACTTTGTTAAATCGACTTAGCAAAGTCGACTTATTTGGCCAAGTGTAGACATAGCCAAAGTGAACTAACATGAGCAAAGAGAAGCTGGAAAGATATAAACACTTTAGTATTCAGATCTTGGGAGGGGAAATACCCTTGTTAGTGTACAAAGAAAATCAACTGTACTGCAGCAGAACAACAATAAAGGTGAGAAAAGAAGGAGGTGGAAACAGTTTTCCACCAAAAAAAACCCCCAAAAACCAAAAAAACAACCCACCACATAAAACCACACCCCTATGGTGAAAAAAAACAGAAGAAATAAACAGTCTGTATTAACTGCAGTCAAATCAAACCTCAGAAAATAAGAGAATCAAGTGGGGATGGCAGTCATACAAAAATTAGTGCAAAGAATATTAATCGTTCCAAAAACCTATCTTGCAAGCTTTGGGATCATTAATTATGGCTTCACCCTGAGAGATGCTCAGTGCTCATCACTCTCCTTGCCTTCAGCAGGCATTGGGAGTACTTTCCACCTGGCAAGTGGAGCTCAGCACCTCCCAGGATCCAAGCCAAAACTAATGACTGGTTAAGTTACTAGTGAAACAGAGGAACAGAACTGACAACGAAACATTTATTAAATCAGCATCCAGTCTGAAATCATTCCTTACATATGTCTTGTCTGGCTGGAGTGTCCAGTTATACATGTCTGATCAAACATAACCAAGTTAACTGCTACATTTATCTAGCATATGAAATAAAACATCTCAGAACTGAGGTTGGGAAAGCAGCACTGTTACATCCAGAGGAAACAAAACTAACCACATAGGGCAAAATTTTCAAAAGCGTTTAGCCACTAAAACCTCCACCAGAAGCCATTGAAGCTGCAGGTGCTAAATGCCTCTGATAATCAGCCCCATGGTGTTTCCATCTTCTAAGTGACTTACAAATGTTTAATTAACTCTCCTGAATCCTTGTTAGACCAGTAAATATTGTCCCCATTTTTACAGGCAGGAAAACAAAGGTAGAAAGCTTCAGGTGCCTAAAAAGGACTTTAAGAGCCTACTTTAGTCTCCATTTAAAAGTTAAAATCTCCACCCTAGTTGCTTCAAAAATGATCAAAGTCCCCAGACTGGATCATGTAATTGCTGTGTATACAAACTTCTTTTCAGATCAGTCGGATGGCAATTCTGTACCACCCACCGTCAGAGAAGCTGATTTTTTCACCACTGTCAATGAATTACACCTTAGCAATACTTCACAAGGAAACTAAGCAACAGACAGGTCATGTCACTTGCCAAGGTCATACAGGAAGTCCTGAGACAGATCTGAGAATAGAAGCTAGTCCCACCAGACCTTCTAGTTCTTGGTCCTACATCTTAGCCACAAAACTATTCTTTCTATCCTCTTATAAAAATCAATGCCAGGATGTAGTCTATAGAAATATATTTCAACCCCTTTGTACGATAAATCACCCTTCACTTTACAGGGTAGGGAATTGATACCTCTGCTCCTATATTTCAGATATTTCCTTAGAAAGAAAATTGTTTCCATCTGTTTTGAGTTGTTTGGTTTAAGGTCTGGAGAAAGACAGATCTGTTTACATGGAAGTAAATTTCCTTTTTATTCCTAGCTGCGTCCGTAATCCTGTCATCCACTACAGTTGAAGCAAAGTTCACATGATGTGCTGCCAGAGACAGGTTTATGATTATTTCCTTAGAATGACCTATTTACTTATGGGCTAGATGATCCCATCTTAAATAATGTACTTGATAGCCCGTGTTGTTTTTCAGGACTATATGATGCCATCACAGCCTGAAAGATTCATTCCGAATTAACACTCAAACCTTTAGAAATAGTTTTCAATGCAGTGTTAATAGTGTTCCTTTCAAACTTCATTCCTAGTCCTGACTAGAATAGCTTCCCAAGGGAGGCTATGGGAACCCCTAGGATGAGGACATTTCCAGTAAAATTAGACTGGAGAAATACACAGCATGGAATTAGTCTGCCCCAGAGCCTGGGGGCCGACTAAGTGATCTAGGTCTTGTTGGTCTCTAATTAGTCTGCCTGACTGACTCAGCCCCTCTGACTCATATAGAGTTCTCCAGTGAATAGAAGGGGAGCTAAGAGGAAAGCTAGACAAATAATTGGCCATTTGCTCCAGTTAGCAAATGGAGAAATCAGGAAAAAATTCTGTTCAGTTCTGAAAATGTTCACCGTTTGTCAGCAAAGCAGAAAAATACACTTCCAGCCAGCAGCGTCCAGATGTGCACAGCTGTCTTTGTGACCTTTAACCCAGTGGTCAGGGCATCTGCCCAGGATGTGGTGGACTCAGCTGTGAATCCCCACTCTGGAGCATTGACTTGAAGTCAGATTATTCCCCTGCTAGGGGAGCATTCTCTAGGTGCAGTCTACTCTGGGGTGGGTTGCTCTCACTTGCTCCTGTCGGTGAAGCTGTTCTACTTTGCATAAAGACGTGAACAATCACAGAGCCAAAGAGAAAGGAGAATGACTCCTTAACCTGATGATTAAGGCACTCACCCAAGAGGGAGTCAATGGGGATTCAAATCTTCCCTTGGCCTGATCCAGAGGAGGGATTTGTATCCGTAGCTCTATCCCTCCACCCCCAGGAGAATGCCTTCATCACCAGAACCATTCTCCCTCTTTGGCCAATGAATGTTGAAGAATATACAGCAGCAGGAGAAGCGAGCGAGAGCAGCTCCACCCCAAAACAGCCAATAGCTTGGTGAGTAGGATGCTTGGCTGGCGGGGAAGTGAGCTGAGTTCAGCTGTTGCTCTAGAGTGGGGATTGCAAGCAAGTGCCTTAAATACTGGGCTTAAGTTTATAAAGGAGCATACACACGGAGTTCTCCGGCCCTGAAGTTTTCCCCAGCTGGAAACTATTGGCTCAAATTCACATATAGTTTGGGTCAACCAAAGCTGTGTTTTTCAGCAAATAAACTATTTTGTCTGAACAACTTTTTCCAGCTTTAGCTAGGAGCTCTGCCTCAGACTCCCTGTAGGACCTTGGAGAGAGTCCTGTAGCATCTCTATGCCTGCAAAATAGACTGTTGTGAGGTTTCTTTCTTCAGTGGTATTCCTCACAGAGAGCGCTAATGATCGTGAGTGGGGGAGAATCTGACACTATGGTGGTTTCTTGGCTTCAGATTTCCTGCTCCCCTGTCAAGAAAACCATTTCTATCAGAGTTTCACACACACACACACACAAAAAACTGCTGTAGTTTCCACTTTATAGACAATAAATGGTAAAGTTTTCTCATGGTGTCGATTCCTGTTCTGTTATTTCCAGCTTCTCCTCTGCAGTGGTTAGCCTTGGGAACTAGAAATCAATTCTCATCTTCAGAGACATTAAATCATGCAATACAGTTGTTAAGGTCTTCAGATGAAGCTGGTCAACTTTTGGGCATCAGTCCATGCAGCAATAGCCACCACCTCCACTCCACTCCACTCCATTGAGAGAGAGAAAGAGAGATCGAACATTATTAGGGTTGTAACGGCAAGTATTCAAAAGTCAGGACATAGCAGAATTCAGGTTGCCTGTGAAAATTACCCCTCAATGTCAAGAGACATGCCCATCATCACATAGGATCTCCATGACAGAAGCAGGGATAGAATCCAATTCTCTAGGAATTCCATGGCCTTAGCCATGAAAACATCCTTTTGCTTGCTGCAGTCCCCTACCTCATCAACTACATGTCTTCCAACTTGCTAATTCAGTGAGGCTGGGGGTCCTACAGAAAACAGATTTCTTTACTACACAGCCCTGATTCTTTCCCAGAGCAGTGCTGTAGTGGTGCGGTGGCTCAACTAGGGCCAGGAAGGAGTTAACTGGCTGGAGAGGGGCAGCCAATCAGCTGCAGAGGGCTCCTGAGCCAATCAGAGGGCAGAAGCCAGTACAAGAAGGCAGGCAGCAGGGCAGAGAGGGAAGTCTGCCTGGGGAGCTGCATGGAGAAGGTCTCTCCTGGGCTGGCAGGCTTTAGGGCTAGGACCCTGGAGTGCTCTGAGTGTGGTGCAGCAACAGGAGTCCAGAGGACCTGAAGGCCATGGGCAGCGGTCTGAGGGCTGGGAGCAGATGGCGGCTGGACTCTGGGCTGGTAAGAGAGGTGGTGTATGTCTGGGAGCTGTGGAGAATTGGCCCAGGGAGTTGATGCCCAGTAAGTGGAGACTGGAGGGAGGTGGAAGGCCTCACTGGAGGTGTGTAGGGTCCCTGGGCCAGGGCCTCGTGTAGAGGGTGGGCCCAGGTCCCTCCCTGCACTCCCAGCATGCCAGCAGTAGCAATTGACTATTTTAATTAGTGGCACAGGCTCGCTGGCCCTAGACTGTTTTAAACTGTGGCTGGATCAGAGCAAGCTGGACTATGACCACGGGGGAGTGGTTGGTGGACTAGGCCTGGCCCACTGCTGCAAAGTGGGCCAGGGAACCTAGCTGAACCCCAGAAGGGGTGGAAATGGGCTTGGCTGGAGGGCTAAGAACCCAGTAGAGACTTGGAGCCAGAGTCCCAGTGTCTGGAAGAGCAGAGCCTGAGCTACCAGCAGGAGGAGCACTTGAGCAATTCCCCAACACCACCACCAGGAGGTGCCCTACCGGTGAGGCCTGTGCTGGGACTCTGCTACAATGGCCACCCTGTACTGGTCACTGAGTGAGACAAGGATCTTGTGGAAAACAATATGTGATCAGCAGGGATCCTAGAAATCCATTTGGCATAGAACAATTTGGAATCCATTTTTACAGAGCATCTTTAATGCTTACATGTTGTGGAAAAAATAAAAACATATATGAACCATTAAAGAAATTTTACTAAACATACCAGGATCCTGTATTCAGTATGTGCAACCTCGCTCTCTTCTAGTTGGTTGATGAATGCTTTCAATTTACATTGCTAAACATTCTCCAATAAACAACTTATCATCGAACCAGAAAGGACCAGGAGAAGTCACCGAGTCCAGTCGCCTGCACTCATGGCAGGATCAAGTACCCTCTTAAACCATCCCTGGCAGGTGTTTGTCTGACCTGCTCTTAAAAACTTCTAATGATGGAGTTTCCACAACCTGCCTAGGCAACTTATTCCAATGGTTAATCACCCTGACCAGTAGCAATGTTTTCCTAATGTCCAACCTAAACCTCCCTTGCTGTAACTTAAGCCCAGTGCTCCTTGTTTTTATCATCAGTGGTTAAGGAGAATAATTTTTCTCCCTCCTTTTAACAACCTTTTAGGTACTTGAAATCTCTTATCATGTCCCCTCTCAGTCTCCTCTTTTCTAGATTAAACAAAACTCATTCAATCTTCCCTCGTAAGTAAAGTATTCTAGACCTTTAATCATTCCTGTTGCTCTTCTCTGGCCTCTCTCCAATTTGTCCACATCTTTCCTGAAATGAGGTGCTTAGAATACTCTAGTTGAGGATTAATCAGCGCAGGGTAGAGTGGAAGAATTATGTCTCATGTCTTAATTGCAGTTACTCCTGTTAATACATCCTAGAATGCTGTTTGCTTTTTTTGCAACAGTGTTACACTGACTCATCTTTAGCTTGTGGTCCACTATGAGACCCAGATTGCTTTCTGCAGTACTCCTTCCTAGGCAGCCATTCCCCATTTAGTATGCACAAGCAACCTCGATTTTTGGCATTTTCCTATCTTTCAAGTACTTGAGGTTGCACCGCTAGTGTTTTTTTAAGAATTGTTTGTGTGTGTGGTTTTCTTGGTTTCAAAAAAACCAACCAACCAAAGGAGAAAAAAAACTAAACTAAAATAGTAGGGAGTCAATCATATAGCATTGCTGACGTCCATGTGGTTCATCAGCAGGGCTGGAAAACGCAGACCTCTGCCACTTGAGTTAAAGGCATAACTGATAGCAGTACTAAGTTCTCAGCTGCTATGTGGACCAGTAATACAAGAGGATGGGCTACTTTGCCGGTGGGTTTCACAGATATTTGCTGAGAGCAAAGGCATGGTGAGACTCAAGATTCTTGGGTTCCATTTAGGATCTAGAATGGAGAGTATTCTAGTGGGCACAGACTCTTCACCCCATTTTCACCTATTTTAATGTGTTCCCTCCAAAATAACCTGGTGCTATGCCTTGCTCCATGTCCTCAGTTTCCTTGCTTAACTCGTTCCAGTTCCCACTCCATGATACTCATCCTCTCTCTTCTCCTCCCCTAATCTCAGTCTCCGATGTCCTGGATTGCATGTCCAGCCAGGACCAGTCTCTGGCTACCCCTAACTCCTTGTGCAATCTCAGCATTCTCACCCATCCAGTCATCCATCCATCTTCTCCCTTGCCACACACAAGTTCTGTTTCCTTTGTTGTCTCTCAGTTCCAGACCCAGCCTTCATCCTCACTTCTCTGCCAGTCTGAGTCTTGGCCCTCTGCATTTGAATCATGTGGCTTCTTTCCTCATGAGTCCTTGGTGCCAGCAACGGGATCATTGAGAGGATAGGTGAAACAAGCTCCCTGCTCTTTTCCAGTGCCTGGCTCAGTGTAGCTGGAAGCAGCCATTACAGGGAGAGCTGGGCTTAGCTCCTATAGCCTTGGGCTGGAGGGCACATGGCTAATTGCTCTATGGAGATGGCACATGCACAATCTGGTCAATACTAGGAACTGGGAGAGGCTTGAGCATGCTCAGTGCAGATAGAATATTTGGAGATTTTAGCTAAGCTCTAATTAGTCTCTGCTGAGCATGAGCAAACTGTATTTCTTCTCCTCTCCGGGGCCCGCCCCACCCTCTCCGCCAAGGCGTATGATTTGCTGCTTGGCTTGTACTGAGCATGCTCAGTAACACTGCTGAAGCCGGCTACCCTCTCTCTGCCCCTTCACTATTGGCAGGCATGGGTTGTCTCTGCCCCACACTAATTCCTCTAGTACGGGCCATAATTCACTCTTCATCTTTATACAAGATCCTACCAATGTCATATCACTTTGTGTAAGTTTAAAATATTTGGCATGGCATCTTCTTCAAATAAAAATGGTTGGTATTTATCCAAATCATTAAACAGATTTTTAAAGCACAGAGTGCAGTATGGAGTCTATTTAGGGAAACCCATGTGACTTCATGAAAATAAGTCTATGCCTCACTAGCTTGTTAAAATTCTTTGAATTTTATTATCAGTATAAAGGTTGCTATAATGAAATTGAATGGTCCACAGTGCGAAGATATTCATAAAGCTTTTTAACACAATTCCTCAGTTTCCAATTAAAAGAACATTTAAGGGGTAGAGCCATGGAACCGTGAGATATTAGTGCAGTGCTTTAAATTAGACTGATGCTAGAGACAGTAGATTTTTTTTTTCCTTTAAGATTGTCTGTAAAACTCAACAGAAAGCAATGTTGGGATGTGAGCTTTGTTACTGTTTATCTTAACAATGTGCATAATGACACTGAAATCAAGGTTTTCAGGTCTGTAAATTATGCTAAAGACTAACAAATGATAACGAGATTTGAAATTGGACTCCGAAGTAACATCTAAATGGCAAATGTGATTAAATATAGATAAACAGGGAGCAATCGGTCATGAAACAAAGAACCAAAAGAAGAGTTGAAAAATGGAAATGCATTGCTGCATACTGCCAAGAGAGAAGCTTTGGGAGTGCTTGTGAGAGGGGGAGAAAATAAAATCCAGGATGTCCTGCGCTCAGGTTTTGGTTTCTCTGAAGAAGACAGACAGGGTTGTGAGTTGTATTGCTAGAGAAATATAATTATACAGTAAATCAAAGGAAGTGGTAATACAGTGTTGCTATATAAGGAACTAGTTACAGGTCACCTAAAGTGTCTGTCAAAATACCTTTGGAAGAATGTAACTCCTTTTAATGGGACAGCATGGAAGAAGTGAAAAGTTACACATCTCAGAGCTTTGAGTAGGAGGACAGAGAATGAAAATTAATCTTATTTCTCACTACCTGAGATTAAAGACCACAAAGCAACAGATACGTTAAAAGTTCTCAGAGGAGATGGATGGAACTGCTCAGCACAAACACTTCCTCCCCTCCCCATTCCACCCCACAGGTATGATAATGAAGAGCACAATGCATTCAGATCAGAAAGTGGCCATCCAAACAGTCCTGTGTCACACAGAGTGCAGCAGTATAAATGAGGGAACATGGACGTGCAGTGTTCAGCAGTCAACTACAGCTGTGACATGTTCCCCTGGAGGAAGGGTGCTCTTTGGATTGTTAACTATTTGTCTTTCAGTAGCATCTTGAGGCCCCAACATATTGGGGCCTAGGAAGAAACTGTCCCTGCCCAAAGATTTATAAACTGAGCAAGAGGAGGGGAAATAGAATCCTATGACGGTGGACTTGCCCATGGTTACTGGTGGAGTGAGGCATAAACCTCAGATCTCCTGAATTCTAATCTGGTGTCTCTGCAGCCAGGGTCATGCTGGGGAAGCTCCTGAAACCCCCAGGCAAAGACCACCACTAGCAATGAATTTTTGTTTAGTCACTATGTATGTGACTTTTATTTGATTACTGAATACAGGTTACACAGATTACCAGATTAAGGCAGTGATTAGTAGTACAATAAACACCCAATCTATCCACAGGCACTCTAAGCTACAATACCACTTATTGCATGAATACAGATTTAGGATTTTTCATCAATTATGGCTTTAAGCACATGATATAGAGAATATAACAAAGCCCAATACACACAAACCAAAACAATCAAGAACACAAGCCAATATGTAGGACACAACCACATGGGACCCTTTGTACTATCATATAGGGATCTCATTCACACCGCTGGGTCACGGGGTTCACCTGAGCACCCTTGGCTGCACACAGGATAAGTCCCACATCTGGTCAACGGTTATCCCCGTTCACACTTCCCCTCCTCCACAGCAAAGTTATAGCAGCAATAAACGCCTAGCACAGGGGCGCCCATTTATACACTCATAAAAGAAGGGGATCCAGTGGGTCACGAGGTTCACCTGTGCACCCTTGCTTTCAAAACCCTTGCGGGCCTTGGGGCGGCTGCACGCAGGCTAAGTCCCAGACCTGGTCACTGGTTACTTTGGGGTGATCAGTCCCTCGGGCCTGCTTCTAGTGCTACCTAGAACGACTCCAACTTGCTCCCCTCCCCCCCATAAGGCCTCCTTTTATTGCTCAAAACCGCAGTGGCGTGGTGTCTGCTGATTCATGCAGTTAGCTGCCTGGAGTGTTAGGGACCTTTTAACCTTCCCCTTTTCCACCGGCCGGCTGCATCCGGTTCAAGAGCTTGCATACATGTCAGGTTTTGGTTGCCAAATCAACAGTTGTGGTTTTGCTCGTTTTAGGCCTTGACTTGATCCTGGGGCCTAGTTTGGACAACTAAGTCTTTAGCACCCTGATAGGTCATACCCACAGGACAATCCTGACTTGCTGCACAGTGGCCCTGGGTTCTAGTCCTACCTGCTCCACAGCTTACTGAGAAACAATGGTAAAGTTACTTAACTTCTGTATGTCCATTTCTCCCTCTGTCAAATGGCAGTCATGGTGTTTCTCTGCCTCCCAATGGAACAATGAAGCTTAATTCAGAGTAGGTGGAGTGCTTAGAGATCCTCTGAGGGCCAGTGCTCTATAGACATGGAGTATTCCATGTGGATTGCTTGGCACTCGCTAGATCCTTCCCTCTTTCCCATGTCACTGCTGTTCATGTGTCTTGCCTATGAACTGAATAAAGAGAACAATACAAAGGACAGGGAATGAGAAACGAACAAAACTAAAATTCCAGATGTGGTAGTGCATAATGAATGGTGACTTCCTGCTCTGTGAAACCTCTTTCTGCTTTATGTTCATATCAAACTGATTCATTTATTGCCTTGTTTCTAAGAGAAATGCCTATTCTGCCTTAATTGCTTTTCAGATTGTGTATATCATTAGTACTGTATATCTTCATTTCCAAGCTTCTGTAGTAATTGAAAGTTCAATCATTGTTATACTCGCCATTCTGCCAACATTTATTAAAATGGAGCAATTAACTATTGTCTTAAATGGAGTTTAGAGGTAAGGCTCATTAGGTTTAGACTCATTACAATTAGCTGGGATGATAAATGTAAAAGTATTTTACTGCAACTTTGTACAGAAAAGTTGTTTGAACTGATTCTCTAGTGTAAATGTTCGTTCTGTACAGTGTCCTTAATGTTTCTTCTAGATCTGTTAATAGTAAAACTAAATCTATAAAATGGACACTGTGGAAAAAATACATCGGGCAATGGCTCATGTACATTTAAGCATTTGAAATACCATGCACCTTGCTGGCTGCAAACCATTTTCAGGCAATGAGGATTAGATCTGCTACTTCTCAAAAGCACTCAGATTTTTCAATTCCAGCATGCATTCTTAAGCCCAGCTCCTTTTGCATTTGATTTCCCATCATACTGGTCGTGAACACCATAGTTCAAAATGGTGAGTGCAATAGCACAAAAACTATTATTCTTCTATTCCCTTGGCAAATGCTCTCTGTGTTACCGTAAATGCTGTTTTGTCAGGGTTAATTGGGTCCAACATACAATGTTCTATCAGGAGGCCAATGAATTTTCAAATTCCACTGCACTACAATGCAGTATGCAGAAGATTCCCCTGCAACCCCACACCTAACCATCGGGAATCTGTTACTTTTCTTTCTGTGGATCATAAACAGCACCTGGTCAAACTTAATAGGTAGGATTTGCCAAGCTCGATGCCTGATAGTAGGCACCTAAATCTAACCACGTCATGTAGCGTGCCCTGACTGTGAGGCTGAATGCCCACTTTTTACCTTTAATTCAGTGGGAGTTGTGGATGCTCTGAACCCCTGAAATGAAGGCTAATTTTAATTAAAGTCCTTACTATAGGTATAGGCCATGATTCATCAAGAAGCTTAAGAACATGCCCAAATTCAAAGATCTGAGCAGTCCCATTGTAGTCCAATAGGACTCGACATGCATTAAAAATGCAGGCATAGGATTAAGTACCTGGTTCAATCACAGCCTTACGAGCTAAGTTTTAAAAGGTTGGCCACAGCTCTTACAGTGTGTTACTTCTATGATGATAAAGTTGTTGCCAGCTCTGTATCAATGCTCCACTAATTCATTAAATCAGTGCTGAAGACCTTGATTTTGCTTCACTCTTTCTTGTCTTTCACATGTTCCAGAACTTTACTGAATTGCACTCCCTCATTTTAGGTAGGCCTTTCCCTATTAAAATGGCATTGGGGGGGAAGAGAGAAGTGGGGATACCACTAATAGATAAGAAGCTAGAGACTGGAGAACAACAACTATCTAATGCAATAAATGCTATTTCTATGGTCAGACTATCTAAGGCAGTCTCTCTGTCTCTGGCCTTTCACAGGGTACATAAGTGCTTTGGAGGTCTGTGAGAGATCCAGATAGTACATTCTTGGATTCATCTTGGGAGGAGCGTATTGCAGCAACTCAAGTTGCATTGGACAGGTAGGTTGCATCAGCAAACTTTCTAATACTCCTTTAGGGTGGATTTGAAAAGCAGTGGGAGTGGGGAAAGTCTCTGGATCTGTCTTCCCCCACATTCACATTCACCCTACCACCAATACACACACTGCAAAAATATTGATGTGACTGCTGATGAAGGTTATGAGTGCCTTCTTGAAAGCTGCTTGTCTTCTCCCTCCCCTGCCAATAAGTCTTGAGGACCCCCAGAATGGTGTCCAAAAATTATAGTGCTTTCTTTCACCTGCCCAAGGCCCTGATTATGCACTGATAAATCAATAGGAACTTTATCATTGACTTCAGTGATGTCAGGATCAAGCCCAAAAGTGCATAAGTAAAACCCGTCAAGTTAGAGAATGATCTAATTAATCTTATTAATATGTAAAAGATTTGTGTCCCTGGCAGGTACATTTCTGATGCTGAGCAAATGTTCAGTCTGGGGGAGACGTTTTTGTGTGGCACGGATAGTTGTGTTAGGCAAGATTCTGGGAAGCTGTGGGGGAAGCAGGAGAGCTGGGTTTCTCACAGGAGTCATTCTTGATGCAGAACTGGGCTGTATAACCATCTCTGCCCCAGGACTTTTGTAAATAAAACAAGTTACACACATGGCAGTATTCTCAGACTCTACATCACTGATTTCTCCTCCCATTGAACATAGACCTGAAAGGTCTTGGACATCTGCCATCACTCAACAGAGTGGCAACAATAATGATATCCCAAATATCCCATGCAATTTTTAAAAACTGAATTCTCTGTTCCTTAGAAGGCTTTAGCGCAATTGGAATATAGAAAGAATTTTAGGGTCCTTTGAAAGATTAGTTTTCTGTGTGACCCAACCACCCATTCCATTTCAAGTTCGTGAATAATGATCAGTGTAGTGAAGGAGTGTGGCCCCCCTCGGAGATAGACAGCAAGGGCCAACCTGCCCCTGGTGGGCGGAGCCAGAGGCAGCTTGTCCGTCAGGCTGGAAGCAAGGGGTGCGGGACAGGAAATATAAAAGGGAAGCCCTGGCACTCAGTTGGGGCTAGGCAGCCAAAGAGGAAGGGTGTCCCTCTGCTCCCTTCATAGCACCAGCCCTACCACTGCCGAGCCAAGAATCTGCCTGCGGCTGGGGCCCTGACGGCCACCTGGATCTGTCTGCAATGGACAGCTGGTGGCTGCTGCCCAGTTCTGGGAACCTGGATGACTTTCTGGAGCTGTCAACACCCCAGAAGCCAGAGAAGCCTCCAGACCCAGGCCCCCAGCCAGCCGGCTGTGACCTAAGAAGAGCTGCCCTTTGCCAAGGAGGACAGTCCACCCCACCCCCAGGCTGTGACCTGGAGGAATTGCCCTCCATAAATGATTCAGCCAAGCTGCCAAACCTGCCACCCCCTGACGACGCCAAGGGGTTTTGTAACCTACCCCAGGGCGACTACCCTGAACAAGCTGATGATGAGAGTCCAGAGCAGGTATCACCAGGGGTGGGGGCAGGAAGTGGTCCAGGGGACTTGGAGCCTGGTCCTGAGTCGGTCGGGCCAGGGACCGAGCTGGCGTGTTGCAGTGGGAACCCCACCGGCTCCATGATGCACCCCTCTGCCATGGATAGGGACCTGGGCTGGGATGCAGTAGAGTTGGGTGGTCCTACATCCCCTTCCTTCCCCCTTCTGGAACCTCACCAGAACCATCTACCTACCTACTATGAGTCTTGCATACCTACCCATGGTGACCTAGAGACAGTTGTGTTTGCCTGCCCCACATGAGGGGCCTGAGACCGTGGGAGAGGGGCCAGGCACCCACCCTTTAAGAGGGCTGGGGCCTCTGCCTTACAATCAGTCTATCTAAGATGATTATTTGGTTCCCAATCACTGCAGAAGCTGAGCTTCACCCTCTTTAACAATTTTGTCCTCACATCACCCCCATGAGAGAGGGCAGTGAAAACCCCATTTTACAGAGAGGAACTGAGGCACAGAGAAGCTAAGTGACTTGCCCAAAGTCTCACAGGATGTCTGTGACAGAGCAGGAACTGACAGGCTGGTGCTCTAACCACTTAGCACATCCTTTCTCTAATGGTCCATTACTCTGTCGTGACAGAGCAACAGCATCAGAAGGCTCAAGATTCTCTCATAGCCTTCAGGTGTAGTTTACAGGATGAGGGACATGTCAATGAAAAGACAGGCCCACGGTGCCAATATGGGCATGGGTGGCACTGATTAGTAAACATTTTTCCAGGGGTAGCGAGCATTGTGGGAGCCAGAACTGGTACAAGCCTGCATATACATTGGGACTTGCTTAAATTCATGGATCAGCTGGATGATTCTCTTACTGAACAATAATTAATAAAAAACTAAATTACTTTGAAATAATAGGCTAAGCTTTATGTCTGGGAGCAGCAACAAGAGGAGAGATGAAAGTTTCATCTGTTTAATGGACAGGAACTTGAGTTAAAGATTTCATTCTCCTCAAGACAATTATGGGCAATACCAGTCTTTCATTATTTTAGAAACAAAAGGGAATCATGTGCAGAACAGAGAGATGATAATAGTGCAGAGAAGACAAAGATGTGTTTGTGAGAAGAGGGGGAAGAGAGAGAGACTGAGTAAAATCTTGGCCCAAGTCCATAGGAATTGTGCTAGTGACTTCAGTGGGGTCAGGATTTCACTGTGTATGTGTGCATGTTGTATGGGGGAGACTCAAAGGCAAAAACAGGAGTTAGGTCCTCAAATCTTATTGAAAGCCAATGGCTATGTCTACACTTGGGCAAATAAGTCGAATTTGTTAAATTGACTTGGCATGTCTACGCTCAAATTAAGTCGACTTAAAGGAGACCCTGCCAAATCGACTTAGAGCATCCACACTGGATGCCTAAGTCGACTTGTAGGGGCTAGGTGGACCTGGGACTGGTCCACAGTGGTGGTGAGGGGCACCCTTTGCCAAGTGCCAGGGGGCTCAGCATTTGCCCCATTGTACCTGGGTACAATGGGGGCTGATCAGGATAGGGACACTGGCAGGGCATAGGAGCAGGGTAGGCAGGGCTCTGTCTTGCCCTGTGGGGGGGGCATGCCAGGCTCTGCCTGTGCCAGCCACCCTGGCAGGGAAGGCAGTGGGGGAGCCCTTTAAGTCGACTTAAAGTCGATTTAGGGCTAATCTGCGTCCACACTGGCTAAATCAGCTTAATAAAGTACACTTAGCCAGTAAAGTCGACTTTATACTAGGTTTTATCAAGTCAACTTTAATTTTCCTTAAGTCAACTTAAGCAAAATGTTGTATAGACGCAGATTAAATTAAGCAAGCTTAAATTGACTTAATTTGTAAGTGTAGACGCACCCAATGAGAGTTAAGCACTGAACGTTCACATGTTCCTTCAGAATTTTCCCCCAAATTACAAACCCTGCTAAACAGGGAGCAGGAACTGACAAAGTGTTTGTACAGCACTGAGCACAATTCCGTCTTAGCTGGGGCCTCTGAACTTTAATAATAAATACTGTATTGTATAGCTGAGAATGAACCAGACTAGAAGCATCACTGCAGAGGTTATGATAGTTATAGAACTGGTCAAAAATTTTCCTAGGGAACAGTTTTCCATTGAAAAATGCTAATTCAACTAAACTGAAAAGTTTTGGAAGAAAACGTCATTGAATGTTACAGTGGGAAATTATCAAAATATTTCATTAAGCTCAAAGGCTATGTCTACACTAGAAAAGTTAAGTCGAGTTTTGTTAAGTCAACTTTAAGGTCGACTTTAAGTCGACTTAAAATTGACCTTATTAAAGTTGACTTAACAAGTGGCAATACTTAAAGTGGACTTGTGCGTCCACACTGGGCTTAGGAGGCTTATGTTGACCTAATGAGTGGTAGTTATTAAGTCAATTTAAGCTTTCATTAAGTCGACTTAAGGAATTTCTTGAGTCGACTTAATGAAAGCCTAGTGTGGACGTGGCTTAATAAGTCAACTTAAGCTTCCTTAAGTCGACTTAAATTGCCAGTATAGACACAGCCAAAATGTTTCATTCCCACCTGTAACTTAAAACAAAAGTTGAGATGATAAAATCAAAGCAAATCACATCAGCCTTATCAAAACATAAACAGTAAAGCAAAATATTCCAGAATAGTTTGTTTTGTGAAAAAATTCTGATTTTAGCTTTTCATTTGATTGGGGATTATACCAAAATTTGGAACCTTGGTATTTCCCATGGAATGAAAGTCCAGTTTTTGGGCCAGCTCTAGATACTGGTGTACTGAAAGGGCAAGGTGAGTTACAGGCTTAGCAGAGCAGACATTAGAATATTTGCAGAAATTCATCCCCGTTCAGAAAATGAATTTTCAGAAACCCTGTAACCTTCTCTAGTGAAACATATTTCCTGTTCTGTTTTTGTTTTTGGCCATATGCCACTGCATTGCTGTAACTGAGAGAAGAATTTAACCCTTTCTAGAGATCATTCTAAGCACCGATTGACTCTGCCTTTCGGTATCAAAATCACTGGAGCCAGCAGATTCATATATTTAGCAGAGCTACTGGCTTCAGTAAATTTCTACCCAGCATGTCTCATTCCTCTTGTTTGGAAGAGGAATTAAAATAAAACACTGTCAGGCTGTGAATGCCTTAAAATTCCTGTAAATTATTCGCTTTCTCAGCCTTCACAAAGGCTCTCTGTGCTTGACAATTAGCCTTGTGTTAGAGAAAGGCTAGATGCAGGTGTGGGCAGCCTCAACTGTCTGTTATAAACCATGGCTTCTGTATTTATAATACAGAGCTGGAGGCTTCACTGATTTACTAGATTAAATATTGCATATCCAGCTCAGAATAGAGTGACCGAAAATCATTATTAGTTGTTATCTGTGAAATATCCAAAGTGAATTGAGACTTTGTGGTCTCATCTAAATCCCTAATGGACTATAATCCCTAAACATAGGGGCTGAGATGCACTGATGTGACGTAATATCATTTGTAATTAGGTAGCTTGGAACAGCAAAGCTATTTCTGCCTGCAATGTAAATCCTGCATTCATCAGGCAATGTTTTTACACAGAGTAAAGAGAGAGCAAGAAAGAAACCACATGGTTTAAAAAAAGAAACCAAGTCAAATACTTCTACAGCGCCACGTTTCCCTCTGCTCCCGTTTGTTTCCCCTGCTCCTAGCTGTTTGTTTCCTCCTTGAAGTTGATGGTAATTTATAGCGCTGGCTTTTATTTCAAGAAATAGAGCCTCTTTTTCATTATAGGCCATCTGACTGTCTCAGTTACGACTGTGTAAAAAAAAAAAAAGGCAAGCAGTATCACATTTAGAGAACCATTTCTTGACCAGTTAGATCACTGCTGATCTTAATATCCCTGGAATTAATACATTCCTGCTGGTAGCAACTTAAATGGTTGGGCATCTTTCCATTTTACTATCACTTCCAATTTCTTTAAGCAGGAGTCATAATATTCTTCATGAATTGATTATGCAAGGCTTTTTTTTTTTTAGTCTTTCGTGCAGTTTTTTTTACTGCCAACTTGATCTTGTGCTCTTGAGTTTCATGGCAATGTTGATTGAGTAAAAGGAATTTTGCGTGAGTTAAGATTGCAGACCCGGAGCGCTGTTTGCTATTGCTTGTTGACATTTCAGTCACTCTGCTGCATTTTTATTGGTCAGTATCCAATCCAAGATTATCTGTGCCCAGCTGTTATCTAGCCTGTTGCTTATGTGACCTGTGCATCATCCTGCATTTCTTTTCAAATCTAGTTCGGTTTTGCGTCCATTCATTAATTCAGGTTTGTTACATCTCCATCCAAAAACTAACGCACGCTTTCCTCTACCAACTATTTTAAACAGAAGTAACCTGCAGAGCACTATTATAATGAAGGTATGTGTGAATACGTATTTAAATCATGTTATGGTTTTACATTGGGCTTATATCATCTCCTTCTGGGTTCATATTACCCTTGTGCTAATGGGACAATGGAGTCACAAGACCTAATGGGACAATGGCGTCACAAGACCCAAATGATTGTAGGTTGCAATGCCCAAGGAAATCCAGATGGCTTATTAGGCTTCACCTGTGATATTGTAATACAGCCCCTTGGTGCGTATGCATTATGATACAATCATTAATTAAGTCATCATATTTAACCTTTTTCCACAGGCCCTCATTCGGTGCACAGAAGGAGCCTGCTTTGGTGGTGGAGCAGGGCAGTGTGGTGAAGGATACATCTGTAGACTTGTCTCCTCTGCATTCAGTTGGGGTAGCTTCCTCATCCATGCTTCATGTGTACAAACATAGGCTTCCTGCTCACTGTTCCGCTGCCCAGCCCAACCTGCAGTTGCACAGATCTGCGATAGCAAGAAAAGAATTTTTCAGCCCCTGTGCAGATGGAATCTTCCAAGCATTTAGCTGTGCAAACTGACTTTTCAAAGGTATAAACTTCACCAACTTTGGGGGGGAGGGGGAGCTGTTTATCTGGGGACGACAAAAGGCACATCCGTGACATAAGGGTCACCTTTTTGCTAACTTTCTTGTCCCTGCTTTGAAGCATGTGTGCTTAAGAACATCTCATAAAAGAGGTTGCCAGAACTTTTAAAACATGGGTAAAATATATTTTCCCTTAGCCTTGTTCTCAAACATGGCTGAACCAAAAATTTCAGCTTAGAACAGGCATCCAGCATGGAAAATGTCTACCCCAAACAAACTTAGCAACTGAAAAGGTGAGTATGAGATTAGGAAGTGTCATGCATCCTTAATAATAGGCAGGCAGTGCCTGCCCTGCAGATGTTAATGCTTGCTATTGCTGATCCTTTTAACATAGGGGTGTCAAACATGCGGCCCGCAAGCCTCTTCCATCCAGGCCATGACTGCACTTCATGGGACCACACTCTCCCTAACGGGGAGAGAGAGAGAGAGAGAGAGAGAGAGAGAGGTCTTGCATATCCAGCGCTCTGCAATGCCACGAGAGTGTCAGGTCTCGCGACATCACAGAGCACTGGATATGCGACACTGTGCTACAAGAGACCACACTCTCCCTACCAGAGAGAGAAAGTGGTATCGCAGAGCAGTTCTGCACATACAGCACTCTGCCAAGCTGACAGAATGCAGTAATACTTTGATTTATGGTATGTAGGGCCCACTTGAAGTACATTTAAGGCAAATCTGGCCCACCATAGCAAATGAGTTTGACACCCCTGGAAAGGAAGCATTGTATTTTCTTCCCCCCCCCCCCCTCAACTTCCAATCACTAGTGATAAAGAATAAGGCTCAGAGCTATACCCTGATAGTACCACCCCCTCATCTGACCCCAACGCTTATGTGCATATTTCCTGAACATTATTCTGATGGTGCAGGCCCCAGAATTCTGGTCTGAGGTAAATAGAATGAAATTCAATAAAGACAAGTGCAAAGTACTCCACTTAAGAAAGAACAATCCATTGCACATGTATAGAATGGGCAATGACTGCCTAGGAAAGCGTACTGCAGAAAGGGATCTGGGTGTCATAGTGGACCACAAGCTAAATATGAGTCAACAGTGTAACACTGTTTAAAAAAAAGGAAACAGCATTCTGGGATGTATTAAGAGGAGTATTGAAAGCAAGACATGAGAAGTAATTCCTCCACTTTACTCTGTGCTGATTAGGCCTCAACTGGAGTATTGTGTCCAGTTCTGGGCACCTCATTTCAGGAAAGATGTGGAGAAAGTCCAGAGAAGGGCAACAAGAATGATTTAAGGTCTAGAATACTTGACTTGTGAGGGAAGATTGAAAGAACTGGGTTTGTTTAGTCTGGAAAAGAGGAGACTGAGAGGGGACATGAAAAAAGTTTTCAAGTACCTACAAAGTTGTTAAAAGGAGGAGGGAGAAAAGTTATTCTCCTTAACCACTTATGATTGGACAAGAAGCAATGGGCTTAAATTACACAAGGGAGGTTTAGGTTGGACATTAGGAAGAAATTCCTAACAGTCAGGGTGATTAACCACTGGAATAAGTTGCCTAGGGAGGTTGTGGAATCTCCATCACTGGAAGTTTTTAAGAGCAGATTAGAAAAGCACCTGTCAGAGATGGTTTAAGAGGGTACTTGGTCCTGCCATGAGTGCAGAGGATTGGACTTGATGACCTCTCATGGTTCCTTCCAGTTTCTATGATTCTATGATTCCTTTCCTACCCCAACCTAGCTTGTGCACTTGTGCACGAGCAGTCAGAGCTCTGCACAGCATGCAAAAATGTGTCTGCATTTCTGGAGGAAAAATCTCATCTCCACAATATCACACAAAAGGCAACATTTGTTTTTTTCCCAAGCGGAATTTATAAACCACAGCCCATCACAGCTAGAGTATTGCTAGAGCTGTCAAGAGAGAAAACCGTGTAGAAATATCACTCTTCTGGGAAATGTAAAATATCAAAAAAGTTGGTCCCTCTTCAGCATGTCCAATACTTAATATAAAATGATGTATAACTAACCTCCAATGTGTCCAGGGCAGCAGCTCTTGCTTCTGAGGTGCCTAATTATGGGTTTCTTCCTTGTTTTAAAAAATTGCTTTTCTTTAATGGTGAATGAAAAGTCTACCTGGCATTTCAGTTGTGAGTGTGACCATGGTAGGGAAATGTTTTTTCATTACTAATTATTTCATGATATTGGTAACTCTCCCTATCTTAATGTGTGGCTTCAAACTAGGGATGTAAAAATTCCTTTAATTAAGAATCCCTTTAAATATCCTAAAAAATATAACATTTAAACTGTTAAACACGCGGGCGGGCGAAGCCAGTCCAGCAGCTCATGCTCGTGAGGCGGTGTCAAGCCCAGGATGGCTTCCCCACCACATGTGTGCAGAGCCACAGTTCTCTCTCGCAGGGAGCCATGCTGGGCTCAGCATCTCCCAGTTCCTCTCTCCCGAAGGGCACCATATAAACGATTTAGTAAATGGTAAGACAGCTGCTTGCTATTTAAACATTTAGCTGCTTACGACCCTACTTCAGACCAATC
Organism: Pelusios castaneus; assembly: GCA_007922175.1. Classification (NCBI taxonomy): domain Eukaryota; kingdom Metazoa; phylum Chordata; order Testudines; family Pelomedusidae; genus Pelusios; species Pelusios castaneus. The sequence continues at coordinate 351,922 of ML685862.1, forward strand.
AGCTCTCTTAACAATTAAATCTATTGAGTCAGTGGTCAAGTCCCTTCTGCTTCATTCTCTCCTCTTCTCTTGAAACCTTTGCCCCTCTCTCTCCCAATGCATAATCTGTTTCTCCAGCCCTATCTTACCTCCAATATCCAATTTGTCTGCTCTTGCTCTTGAGCTACTTCTAGTGAAAGTTCCTAGTGACTTTACATCTCCCACAATGAGCTTGTCTTATGCTCTTTCATCTCTATTTCCTTTTGTCAAACAGCTCTCTCTTTCTACCTGCATTAATTTTCACAATAACAAACCACATAGTGTCTTGCAAACTTTTCTTAACTCCTTCTAACAACCCCCCCCCACCCAACAACAAACAATTCACTGTTTTCTCAACATCTTCAAGAGAAGATTGACAAGATACACCAAAATGTTCTTTCATCTGCCTTTTCTTTTTCCCTCTGACTCCTTATCCTCATTCTCTCTCTCTCTCTCTCTCTCTCTCTCTCTCTCTCTTCTGATCCACTCTTTTCAGATTTCAAGTATGATCTGGTGTTCCATCCTCACCTGCTTCTCCAACCAGCACCACATGTCCCTTGTTTCCTTTATCTCTAAACCCATTGACCATGCCAGTTAGAACAATTCCTATGAGTTCTTTATCGGTCCTGAATTGCTGCCCCCTTCACCAAGAGAGCATTCAGCAGGGTTTTGAACAATCTCTTCCTGGCCAAATCACAGGACCTGTAATGCCCATGCTTTTTTGACACCTGCTGCTTTGGACAAAGTTCGATGCTCTATTTCAACAGTTTGTGCCCTCTGGACTTCCAGGTTTGCTTCTCCTGGTTCTCCACTTATCTCTGTGGCCATTTCTTGAGTGTCTCTTTCTGTGGGTCCTCCTGCCCTCTTCTAATTTCTGTGGGGATTCTCTGTACTACTTCCACTTTTCTCTTCACATTTTTTCTCTGTGTGAGCTCATCAGCTGACTTGCCTCAGTGACTCTGTACTGATGACTCGCAAATGCACCTTTGTACTTTGACTTGTCTCGTATCAGAGTCTCCAGGATGCATCATGGTCAACTTAAACACAGCACGACCCTAACTGGACTCTATTTTTCCTCCAAAGCCTTCTCCTCTCTCCTTGTTCTCTGTCATAGTTGAACACTCCACCAGTCTCCCTACTGCCCAGGCCCACAACCTTTTACTCCTTCTTTTTCCCTCATATCCAAGCCATGTTTGAATTTTGCTGGGTTTTCTCCTGGAAAGCAGTCATTGTCATCATAGCAAAACCCAAAGGGACATAGCTTCCTTGCAGATCACATGCCATTCAGACCAGTCTCTAGCCAGGTCCTTAAGAAGCTCTGGCTGGATATTCAGTCTATGTCTATATAAATCCTTGAACGCTGTGTCCAGTTTTGGCTGCCCCACCTCACAAAGGATATAGTGAAACTGGAAGAAGTTTGGAGAAGGGCAACAAAGATGATCAAGAGTATGAAAAGACTTCCATATGAGGAATAGCTAAAAAGGGTAGGGGTGTTCAGTTTAGAAAATAGATATCTAAGAGGGAATATGATAGAAATCTATAGAATCATGAATAGTGTGTGTGATAGGGTGGCTGCCCTGCACAGGGCTGGATTAAGGCACGGTCTTTAGGGGATGCCGCCCTGGACTGTGGCTTAAAGGGTGGCTCCATGGCCCCCCAAAAATCCAATCCAGCCAGCCTGAGTGGCGGGCTGCTGCTGCTCACATTCAGCCTGCCTGTCCAGCCCCTGGGCTGGCTGGGCTGTTCATGGGGCAGGAGTACCACAGCCTCTGGCCCCCCCCCCCCCCCCCCCCCCCCCCCCAGCAGGGGGGGGGTCTGGCCCCCCCCCCCAGCAGCCCGGCCCGTCCCCCCCCCCCCCAGCCCTCTCTGCAACACCAGCCAGAGCCCCTGACCCCACACCTCAGCCCAGGCCTTGCTCCAGCCCTGGCCCCACACCAGCTAGTGAGGGGTTAAAAGGGCACTGGGAGCACAGCCAATGGGCAAGTGCAGCAGGAGAACCAATCAGGGGCCAGAAGCTCTATATAAAAGGGAGCTGCAAAGGCAGAGCAGCAGTCCATCATGGTAGCTTGGACAGGAAAGGTTGGCTGTCCTGGCTGGAGGAGAAGTTAGCACTCTGGATGGTATAGTCGCTGATCTCTGGGAGACAATGGGAGCCAGGACCCTGAGGTAAGGGCCAACATGGTACTGGTGCCACTGGGAAGCATCCTAGGGAATGGACTGAAGGGAACCAGTACTGCAGAGATTACTGACCATAGAGTCCCTGGGCTGAGGCTTGGCCAACTGGGAGGGCCTGAATCCCTCCCCCAGACCACCAGCGAAGTAGTGATGGAATTGTGGTTACCACAGGTTAGCTAGTGGCCGAGAATGGACAAGGAAACCACCCCCAGAAGGGGGGTATATGGACAGGTGTCCAGCTGGAGGTCTGAGCAGCCAGATGACAGTCATGGAGCACAGGCCGTGGACAGGGGTGCCACTTGAGCCATTCCCCAGTGACATCACCAGAAGGCACTTGTCTGGCAGGTAGTGCTGTCAGCCTATCGCAGTGTGGAAAAGTGACTAGAGAAGTGTTATTTACCCTTTCTCACAATACAAAAACCTGGGGTCATCTGATGGAATTAATTGGAAGCAGGTTTAATACTAACAAGAGGAAGTACTCTTTCATACAATGCACAATTAATTTGTGGAACACGTAGTCATGGGATGTATGATGGCCGGAAGTATAACTGAATTAAAAAAGGAACCAGATAAATTCACAGAGGATAGTTGCAATTCTATTTTTTGTTTATCCTTCCTTATAGTTTAAACTGAATTGACTCATGATCACTTGAATCAAGGTTTTCCTCTACAACCAGTTCTTTTAAGAGATCTTCACTATTCACCATTACTAAATCTAAAATGGCATCATCTTTTCTTAGTTCAGCAACTATTTGGTGAAGAAATCTGTCACCTATCACATCCAGGAAAATCTAGACTCTACTCTTATCATTTCCCTCCAATCTATTTCTGGGAAGATAAAGTGTCCAATAATCATACAATTACTAGTAATATTTATGTCATTAAATATATTTGAGGTCTCTCTCTTTATCCAGATCAGATCCTGGGGGTCCACCGCATACCCCAAACACTATCCCAGTTGAACCTCTAGCAGCTTTCTTTCCCAAATTGATTTTTGGCCCAAACAAACTCTGCCTTATCCATTTCATCATTTCTAATTTCTTTACAGTCTACCTCATCATTAATATTCCACCTCCTTTATCTTTATTTCTGTCTTTCCTGAATAGCACATCTTGACTGGAGTACAGGCATTGAAAGACTACTGTTCTACCATGTTTCTGTTATCCCTATAAGATCTGGCTTCACTTCCTCCACCAGTAGTTTGGGTTTCTCCCTTTTATTACCCAGGTTCCTTGCATCAGCTTACAAACTTCTTAGTTGTTTCTGCTTGGCTTTGCCCAGTTCCTCACTGGATTGGAGACAGTCATTCTATTTCCAGAATCACCCACCAGTGAATGCTGGCATCACTAGTATCACACTGTCTCTTAATGTCTATTCTCCTACCCACTGTTCCTCTTTCCACTGCTGTATCCTTTCTACTTGATTTTCCTCCCACCCAATGTTATGATCAAGCATGGAGAATGCATGAGCATCTCCCCTCAGTTGCTAGTTTAAAGCTCTTTTAATCATTTGTGCCAACATCTATCCCAGAAGTCTATTTCCTTCCCTAATCAGCTGGAGTCCAGCCCATGAGAACAGTCCTCTGTCCATGAATGCCTCCCAGAGTCAAACATCCCAAATTCCTCTTTAGAGCACCATTGCCTGAGTCGTCTGTTATCATAATCTTGTCTCGCCTTCAGTCTCCTCTTTTAGGGACAGGAAGAATCCCATTAAAGATCACCTGAGCCTCCATTTCCTTAAACATTTTCCCCAGTCTGGCATAGCCTCCCTTGATGCATTCCAATGAGAATCTAGCTGTATCATTTGTTCCTATGTGAAGGGCAATCAGCGGATTCTTCTTGCTCCCCTCTTCTTCAGCTTCAGTGCCTCATCTCCATACCTTAGCTCCCAACAAACAGCACACCCGTTAGTTCTCAGGTCAACTCTGGTGACAGACCTGTCTGTTCTTCTTAGCAGAGAGTCACCAACATATAGATCTGCCTCTTCCTGGTGGTGATGTGATTCTTCACTCTTCCTTCTGTTCTTTCTGGCTGCAAGTCCACTTGTTTTTTATTCTCCTTTTCAGTCTTCTGCAAGTCATCCTGTGTTCTCCTGGTGCTCTGAAATCTGGGTGTCTACATTGTCTCTTCTATTCTTCTTATAGGGCTAGTAACTAATTTTCTTCTACCTTGCCCTCCCACCTTCAGCTACTTCCTGCTGTGCCCATTCTTCATTTTCCAACCGAGTAAAACTATTCCTGAGTTCTTTTTCCTCATTCACTAGCCAATCCTTTTTTTCTGTCTGGTTCTCATAGTCACGTGCTTCCACTGGTCACTTTCCTCACCCAGCAGTCTCCCTTCAGAGTTCTTCAGTACAGCTTGAATATGAGACTCTTGATGTTTCCCTTCAGCCTCCTCTCCCCCTCCCTCCATCATCAACTCAAATATAGTTTCCACCAGCATCTCCCAACCTTGGATCTTCTCTTCTATCAGCTCTATCAGACAGCATTTCATACAAACAACGTTCTTTTCAGGTATTCACTCCAGGATCATGTACATCCACATCTGGTCGTCTTCATTGTCTCTTCCATGGATCCTTGAGTCAGTACCACTGCTGCCTCTGTATCTGCCATAGCTTCCACCCTAAAGTCTGGTCAAAGAAAAAAACAAACAAAGAAACCAAGAAACAGAACCAAAACAACCAGAACATCACCCATGCCCTTTCCTGAAATTCTCCTTCCAAACCCCCAGTCAAACTCCCTTCTTTACAGCTCTGGCTCTGGCGCCTCTGCTTTTGTGCTGCCAGCTGACTGTTTCCATCAATATCCATTAACCAAGATGGTCAGGAACGCATCTCTGTGCTCAGGGGCAACCCTAAACATCTCTGTGCCGAAAACCAGAGTGTGAAGACTGGGTGGGTCACTCCAAATGCCCTGTTCTATACTCCCTTGGAAGCTCTGGTACTGGTACTGTTGGAAGACAGGATACTGGGCTAGATGGACCACTGGTGACTGTTCTTATGTTCTTAGGTCTATCATTAGCTATCTTTATTGCACCACTGAAGCTTTTGGCCACCATGTGATAGCCAATCATGTAGTAGCATCGCTTGGTAAATGTGCTTTGTGGGTTTTCCACCCTAATAATATGCCTCTATGAAGAAAGCTGCCAAAACTCAGGTAATTGCTTGGTTCAGCTATGAATATCCTCATTCCTGACCTTGCTTTGCCCTGTAATATGGAGCAGCTCATGAAGGTGACACAAATCAACAACATCAACCTGGTGAGAGAACAAGTGATGGTGATAGCACTGAGGCAAGATGTCTCTCTTGAGATGGGCCTCTTCTTCTCTTGAGTCATACATGGAGTCTCCATAGTATTATTGCTGAGAAAGCACTTTGTTCAGGAAACCTATTATGTGTAACTGACTTCTGTGTTTTGAAAATTCAGCAGAGTTATCTGAATTTAACTGTTTCCAGAAATGCACTTTGTGTGGTCCAAACACTTGTAAAAACTAGATCAGTATCTAGCACTTCTCAACAGTGTGTTTGGAATCTTCCAGTTCCTAGTAGACATTATTGCCTATTAAGATGATCTGTTGTAACCGCTGTTTCTCTCTTAGGAAGCAGTAGAGAGCAACTCTTACAAATTATGAGTTGAGTTCTAGGCTGAGTAAATATATATGGTAATACTGAAAGTACCATTTTGCACCTCACTCCTTTTATTTTAATCATGGTCATAATATATTTGTTTTGTCGGAGATTTCCATCTGATCTCTGGGGCAGACTTTGAGGTGGGGGGAGAATACAGAGAAAACTGAAATGGAACCAATTTAGAAAAAGAAACAAACCAAAATGTTTGTCATCCAGATGAGGACACAGCTGTGTATTGTCCAGCACATCACTGCTTCTTAAACTGTCTGTATTTGAAAATCTGCTACAGAGGAAGCTGCAAAATCCCTCTGGGCTTCCTGCCATGACATTATTTTAATCATGCTATAACTTCATGATCATTGAGAATACAAAAGGCTTTTCAGTTACACTAAGGCCCTTTTTCACCACCCTCTAAAGCAGTGGTTCTCAACCACTCTGTCAGGACACTTTACTGAGTCCTCAGACAGTGATAAGTGTGTCGTGGAGAGCTGGGGAGATGGCTGGATTTGGCCTGGTGGGAGTGGGCTGGTGTGTCTTATAGGGTCACAGTGTGTGACAACCTGCAAGAGGCTGAGAACAACTGCTTTAAAGGGTATTATAGTAAGTAGGCCTGTTACAGGGCAGACCTGGCCCTTTAAGGGGAGTTGGGCTTAACCCCATAGTCATCTCTTTGAATCAGCTGGGCACATTTCACTTAATCATTTCCCTGCCATTGCAGAGGTCTGGGTCCACCTTGGTCCCTCCCATTCTCTCCCTGGGGCACATATTAGTTCAGTCTCCTAGGGGCTGTAATATTTGATCTAAATTCAGTGGTTGGATTTAGGTTGCAGGTGTAGATGGCCTGTGATATACAGAAGGTCAGACTAAAAGGGAGAGTCTGATGAGAGGGAATCTCCAGGTTATAGTTATAGTTATAGTCAGGAACAGAGGACAGAAAAGGATGGTGAGGGGGCCGGATCCGATGATAAACAGCCACATGACAAAGAATCTGGCACATTAAAAAAGGGCAGACAAATAAACAGGGACGAGTTTTTAAAGTGCTTATACACAAATGCTAGAAGTCTACATAATAAAATGGGTGAACTAGAGTGCCTAGTGGTAAAGGAGAATATTGATATAATAGGCATCACAGAAACCTGGTGGACAGAGAGCAATCAGTGGGACACAATCATTCCGGGGTACAAAATATATCGGAAGGACAGAACAGGTCGTACGGGAGGAGGAGTGGCACTATACGTGAAAGAAAATGTAGATTCAAATGAAGTAAAAATCATAAGCGAATCCACTTGTTCCATAGAATCGCTATGGATAGAAATCTCATGCTTCCATGACAATATAACATTAGGGATCTACTATCGGCCACCTGACCAGGATAGTAAGAGCGATGATGAAATGCTAAGGGAAATTAGGGAGGTTATCAAATTTAAAAACCCAATAATAGTGGGGGATTTCAACTATCCCCCATATTGACTGGGAACATTACACTTCAGGACATATTGCAGAGATAAAATTTCTCGATACTTTGAATGACTGCTTCATGGAGCAGCTGGTATGGGAACCCACAAGGGGAGAGGCAACTCTAGATTTAATCCTGAGTGGAGTGCAGGAGCTGGTCCGAGAGGTAACTGTAGCAGGACCGCTTGGAACTAGTGACCATAATACAATAGCATTCACCATCCCTGTGGGGGGAAGAACACCTCAACAGCCCAACACTGTGGCATTTAATTTCAAAAGGGGGAACTATACAAAAATGAGGGGGATAGTTAAACAAAAGCTAAAAGGTAGAGTGACTAAAGTGAAATCTCTGAAAACTGCATGGGCGCTTTTTAAAGACACCATAATAGAGGCCCAACTTCACTGTATACCCCAAATTAAGAAACACTGTAAAAAAACCAAAAAAGAGCCACCATGGCTCACCAACCATGTAAAAGAAGCACTGAGAGGTAAAAAGACTTCCTTTAAAAAGTGGAAGTCAAATCCTAGTGAGGCAAACAGAAAGGTGCACAAACAGTGCCAGCTTAAGTGCAAGAGTGTAATAAGAAGAGCCAAAGAGGAGTTTGAAGAACGGCTAGCCAAAAACTCCAAAGGTAATAACAAATTGTTTTTTAAGTATATCAGAAGCAGGAAGCCTGCCAAACAACCAGTCGGGCCCCTTGATGATGATAATACAAAAGGAGTGCTTAAAGATGATAGAGTCATTGCAGAGAAACTAAATGGATTCTTTGCTTCGGTTTTTACGGCTGAAGATGTTAGTGAGATTCCCAAACCTGAGCCGGCTTTTGTAGGTGACAGATCTGAGGAACTGTCACAGATTGAAGTGTCACTAGAGGAAGTTTTGGAATTAATTGATAAACTCAACATTAACAAGTCACCGGGACCAGATGGCATTCACCCAAGAGTTCTGAAAGAACTCAAATGTGAAGTCGCGGAACTGTTAACTAAGATTTGTAACCTGTCCCTTAAAATGGCTTCGGTACCCAAAGACTGGAAGTCGGCTAATGTAACGCCAATATTTAAAAAGGGCCCTAGAGGGGATCCCAGCAATTACAGACCGGTAAGTCTAACGTCGGTACCGGGCAAATTAGTTGAAACAATAGTTAAGAATAAAATTGTCAGTCACATAGAAAAACATAAACTGTTAAGCAATAGCCAACATGGTTTCTGTAAGGGGAAATCGTGTCTTACTAATCTATTAGAGTTCTTTGAAGGGGTTAACAAACATGTGGACAGGGGGGATCCAGTGGACATAGTGTACTTAGATTTCCAGAAAGCATTTGACAAGGTCCCTCACCAAAGGCTGTTACGTAAGTTAAGTTGTCATGGGATAAAAGGGAAGGTCCTTTCATGGATTGAGAACTGGTTAAAAGACAGGGAACAAAGGGTAGGAGTAAATGGTAAATTCTCAGATTGGAAAAGGGTAGCTAGTGGTGTTCCCCAAGGGTCGGTCCTAGGACCAGTCCTATTCAATTTATTCATAAATGATCTGGAGAAAGGGGTAAACAGTGAGGTAGCTAAGTTTGCAGACGATACTAAACTACTCAAGATAGTCAAGACCAAAGCAGATTGTGAAGAACTTCAAAAAGATCTCACAAAACTAAGTGATTGGGCATCCAAATGGCAAATGAAATTTAATGTGGATAAGTGTAAAGTAATGCACATTGGAAAAAATAACCCCAACTATACCTATAATATGACGGGAGCTAATTTGGCTACAACGAGTCAAGAAAAAGATCTTGGAGTCATTGTGGATAGTTCTCTGAAGATGTCCGTACAGTGTGCGGAGGCGGTCAAAAAAGCAAACAGGATGTTAGGGATCATTAAAAAGGGGATAGAAAATAAGACTGCAAATGTATTATTGCCCTTATATAAATCCATGGTACGCCCACATCTCGAATACTGTGTACAGATGTGGTCTCCTCATCTCAAAAAAGATATTCTAGCACTAGAAACGGTTCAGAAAAGGGCAACTAAAATGATTAGGGGTTTGGAGAGTGCCTCGTATGAGGAACGATTGAAAAGGCTGGGCCTCTTCAGCTTGGAAAAGAGGAGACTGAGGGGGGACATGATAGAAGTATATAAAATTATGACTGATGTGGAAAAAGTGGACAAGGAAAAGTTGTTTAAATACTCCCATAATACAAGAACCAGGGGTCACCAAATGAAACTGATAGGTAGCAGGTTCAAAACAAATAAAAGGAAGTTCTTCTTCACACAACGCACAGTCAACTTGTGGAACTCCTTACCTGAGGAGGTTGTGAAGGCTGGGACTATAACAATATTTAAAAGGGAACTGGATAAGTTCATGGTGGCTAAGTCCATAAATGTCTATTAGCCAGAAAGGGGTTAAGAATAGTGTCCCTAGCCTCTGCTTATCGGAGGATGGAGATGGATGGCAGGAGAGTGATCACTTGATCATTGCCTGTTGGGTTCACTCCCTCGGGCACCTGGCACTGGCCACTGTCGGTAGACAGATACTGGGCTAGATGGACCTCTGGTCTGACCCAGTACGGCCTTTCTTATGTTCTTATGTTCTTAAATGATCTGGTGGTCCCTTCTGGCCTTAAATTAGATGACTCTGAAAGTGTGAGAAGATAAACCTTGACCATTAAACTGATTGCCAATAAAACTTCAAAAAACAACACAAAAATAGGAGCAAGCCTGTCCCTTACTACATGCCTTGGATAGTATGTGTGAATAGCATTCCAAAGAGCATCTGTTCCAATAACTAGTGTTCTTGAGGCTTGACAGAATAAGGATTTATGCCCATGTCAGTCATTCCACTGCTGCCAGATCTAAAGTGCATATTCCAGAGATAACACCTATTTACAATATCCTCTAAAATACAAGAAACGAAATTGTTTCCCTTCCAAAATGATAGTGATGAAATCCAGCCTGTACAAAGAATACACATGCATAATGCACACCAGAGTATGCTGATGCACTGCAATTCTGAAAAGCTCTTTGACATTTCAATCACCTGAGGAAGATAATTACAGTATTTCACCAACTTGTGCTGCTTATATAAGTTTTAAAAGTACAGTTAACCAATGTAAAGCATGTAGAGTTGCACATTAGTGATTGCATGGCATGAGGGTGCTGTGTATCTGTCCCATTTGTGCTGAATTATGTGGTGTAAATAATGAAGTAAATCTGGAAGGGCTGATCACTTGATTTGCATGGTGTCTAAATCAGTTCTGAAAACCCCCAAAACAGGCAAACTGAGACAGAAGCAGGGTCCGATCCTGGATGATGTGAAACCCTCTTATACTATCTGAGTGGTATAAAGAGGAGACAATGTAATTGTCCCTCTGTAAAATCTGTCCTCGGTGGCTGCACTTCCATACATGGAGAGGTCAGACTGATTTAGTAATAATCCCTCCCCTGCTCCCCCTAGCTGTGGGAAGGTAGAAATTGTATTTCACCCATTTTCAAAGAGCTGCTTGCCCACTCAATTCACTACCAGCTTGCCTAGCTGACTAGTCTGGGTATAGGGGTTGCTGTCGGCTCCCCACCCACTTACCCACAGAGGGGAGCATTGGGCAGCTAGTCCTCCTTCTTCCCCACTGCCTCCCCCCCCAACGCTGAGCAGGGCTTAGCATGTGAGGCCTATTCCCCTACCCGGCTGACTCTGAGGAAGGATAGTCTAATGGTTAGCACATAAGGCTGGGACTTTACAGAGATGGGTTCAACTTCCTACTCTGCCCCAGATGTTCTGTGTGCGAATCATTTAGTCTTTTTGTGCATCAGTTCCTCGTCCATAAAATAGGGACAGTCAGCCCTAGCTAGCAGGGGTATAGTGTGAGGACAAACACATTTGGCACTGGTTGGTGCTCAGATCCAACAGGAAAAAGGTCACAGAATACCCAGGATAAGGCTGTGACAGTGTAGCCCATTATTTCTGAATAAAATACAGACCCTTTTTTCTGAATGTCTCTGCTGCTGCTGCAGAAAGTTAGTATATATGAGCACACACTGTGTCGTGTGATTTGACTAGGGAGAGCAGTAACCATTAAACAGGTAACGCCCCACATTTATTCTGTCAGTCTGACTGACACACTTTAGTTGACCCTGTCTGAAGGTTCCAACATGTGAAAGAAAATCCTATAGCTGGAATGAATGAGACAGGACGAGGAGTTCCTGTGGAAGATTTTGATTTGTGAGGACAGAAGCTCCATTCTTGTAGCTTTTGGTTGAGATAACAAGATCCAAGGGTCCATATTTTAATGTGCCATAACTGACTGACTGGTTAGTTTGTGGATAGTGCTGTTCAGTCAATTAATTAAACAATTCAGAGCAAATCTGAGCCTTCATGCATTTGGGCTTTCTTGTTTGAACAGGCAAAAAAGTGTGCATAGGCTTCGATCATCTGGATCTGAACGGAGATATTGATTTGAGGGATCATGTCCAAAGGTGCTATGGCAGGCATTTCTGTGGTTTATGCTTTTAACTTTCCACATCTGGAGAGTTAGTTTCACATGTGTCTCTGGGCTCATTTGCAATGTGTTGGGTTGTAGGATTCTGCCTTTAAAGGATATCTATTCTCACCCCACATCACCATCAGACAGCTAAGCTCAATTTGGCTGTCTGCTCTCAAGGGCTGTGTCTACACTTACCAAAGTTAGTTCAAATTAGTTAATTTGAACTAACTAATTCGAACTAATTTTAGTTAGTTTGAATTAACTTAATTTGAACTAGCATGGCCCCACTGGAATTTTAGTTCGAACTAAGCAAGTGCCATGCATGGCACTTAGTTCGAATTAGTCAGTTGCATCAAGCTCAATGTGCCGGTTAGTTCGAACTGAGCAGTTCGTTTGAACTAACATGGCCACATTGGCTTAATTCGAACCATAACTAACTAGTTCGAATTAAGGGTTAGTTCGAAAGGTATAATCGAATTTATTAGTTCGAATTATGGAAGGCCTTAATTCAAACTAATGAAAGCCTAGTGTGGCCAAGGCTTAAGTTAAGAACTAACTTAAGTTCGAATTAAGCTTCCTTAATTCGAACTAACTTGCCAGTGTAGACATAGCCAAGGGATCCATGCCAGAGATGTCAAGGAGATTGCATGTCAGAAATGAGATGTATTGGCAGCAGGAAGGAGGAATCACATAATATCAAACCAATGTAACTCTGCATTTACTTACTTGACACCTCCTTCTGTGAACCATAGACTCTAGAATCCATTTGGCAAAAAATAAGATCTTGGAAATGGACAAATAACGTAACGTTGAAATACAAACCTACTGAGGCTTTAACATAATAGATATGCCCCATTAACATAACACATTGAAGCACAGGCATAACAAATAAATAACAGCATTCTCAAAAATGTACTGTATTTGTTTAATAGTTCCTCAAAAGCTATAGAAAATCTATAAGTAATTTCTCTTGTAAATAAGTGATGGCAAAACTTGTATGATCTGATGGTAGATACACACACTGCATGTCAGGTGACACTGCAAAGCACTGAGAACCTAATTCCCATCAAAGTTAGCCACAGGTGCATTAGCCAAGGAAGGATAGTGTTCCCTAGTGGGTAGAGCATTGCACTAGGACTCATAAGACCTGGGTTCCAGTCCTATCTTTGCTGCTAGCTTGCTGCATGACAGCGGGCAAGTCATAGCACCGCTCTGTGCCTCAGTTTCCCCAGCTATAAAAGGAGGATATTTATACTTGGGTAAAGCACTTGAAAATCTTCTGATGACAGGTGCTTTATCAGAGGGGGATATTATCCTATTACACCTTGCTGAATTGAGCCATGTGGTATTCATTATTTAACCTTTACATTGTGGGAGTACCTAGAGGTCTCCATCAGGTCAGGATCCTGTTGAGCTTGGGTCTGCAAACATAATTTCATCAGAAGAAAACAATTTATATGGATGCATTTCTTTGCTCATAATAGAAGTAAAGAAAACATATGAATGTATCAGCCACTTGGGATGAAATTCACTCCCTTTCTAGGTCTATACAGAGATTCATTGGCTATGTCTACACTGGCAAATTAGTTCGAATTAAGGAGGCTTAATTCGAACTAACTAAAGCCATGGCTACAGTAGGCTTTAGTTAGTTCGAATTAATGGCTTCCTTAATTCAAACTAATAAGTTTGAATAGGGTATTCGAACTAAAGGGTTAATTCGAACTAACTAGTTTGAATTAACCAATGTGGCCATGTTAATTCGAACTAATTTCTTAGTTCGAACTAACCGACCATTGAAATGAATGGGGATCGCTAATTCGAACTAAGCAAGTGCCATGAATGGCACTTGCTTAGTTCGAACTAAGTTTTCCTAGTTTGCATTAAGCTAATTCGAACTACCTAAAATTAGTTTGAATTAGTTAGTTCGAACTAACTAATTCGAACTAATTTTAGCAAGCGTAGACATAGCCATTGATTTTTTAGGGCCAGAAGGGCCCTAGTCTGACCTCCTACATAACATATAATCCCAGGACCAATCTTCTAGTCCAGTCCCCTTCACTTGAGGCAGCACCAGACATTATCTAGACCAGTGGTTTTCAAACTTTTTTTTTTCTTAGGACCCAGCTGAAAAAAAAAACATTTATGCCTGCGACCCAACAATTACATCTTTGAGCAATAAATTCCAGTCTTGTGGTAGCGGCAGCAGGGGTGCCACAACCCAGTACCTGAGGGTCTGCGACCCAGTACTGGGTCCCAACCTGTAGTTTGAAAACCACTGATCTAGACCATCCCTGACATTTCTGTCCAACCTACTACTAAAAATCTCCAATGATGAAGTTTCCACAACCTCCCTAAACAATTCATTCCAGCTCTTAATTACCCTGAGAGTTAGGAAGCTTTTCCTAATGTCCAATGTAAACCACCCTTTCTGCAATATAAGCCATTGCTTTTCATCCTATTCTCAGAGGTTAACAAGAACAGTTTTTCTCCCTTCGCCTTGTAACAATGTTTTTTCTACTTAAAAACTACTGTCTGGTCCCTGCTGAGTCTTCTCTTCTCCAGACTAAACAAATCCATTTTTTTTCAATCTTCCCTCATAGGTCATATTTTCTAGACCTTTAATCATTTTGATGCTCTTCTCTTGGCTTTCTCCAATCCACATCTTTCCTGAAATACAACACCCAGAAGTGGATACAATATTCCAGCTGAGGCCTAATCAGCGCAGAGTAGAGTGAAAGTATTACTTCTCATGTCTTCTTTATGAGACTTGTGCTAATCCATCCAAAAATGATGTTCACTTTTTTTTTTGCAAAAATGTACACTGTTGATGTATATTTAGCTTGTGATCCACCATAACAGCTAGGTTCCTTTCTTCAGTTCACTTTCTTGGGAGTCATTTCCCATGTTGTATGTATACAACTGATTAGTCCTTCCTAAGTGGAGTACTTTATATTTGTCCTTATTGAATTTTATCCAATTTATTTCAGACCATTTTTTCCAGTTTGTCCAGACCATTTTGAATTTTAATCCTGTCTTCCAAAGAATTTGCAACCCCACTTAGCTTGGTATTATCCACAACCTTTATTAGTGTCCTCTCTGTGCCATTATCTAAATCACTGATGAAGATATCGAACAAAATTGGACCCAAAACTGATTATCTGAGGGACCTCATTTATTATGCACTTCCAATTTGACACTGAATCACTGATTACTCTCTGGGAGTTTTACAACCAGTTATGCATTTATTTTATAGTAGTTCCATATAGATTATGTTTCCCTTGTTTGTTTATGAGAAAGTCATATGAGACAGTGTCAAAGCCATAGTCAAGATATACATCTACTGCTTCCCCCATCCACGTGGCTTGTTACCTTGACAAAGAAAGCTATTAGGTTGGTTTGACGTGATTTGTTCTTGACAAAGCCATGCTGAACGGTTACTTATCACCTTATTATCTTCTAGGTGTTTGCAGATTGATTGATTGCTTAATTATTTGCTCCATTATCTTTCCAGGAACTGAAGTTAATACCCGCTATAAAGCTGAATTCAGTCACTCCTGCACTGAGCCCATTTTGAGTGCCTTGGTACACTTTCAGGAGGAGTGGAATTTCACCCTGTCTGATATTGCTAACATTTTTTAAGAATGAAGTATTCTCTGGGCCACAAACTTACAAGTCTCAATTTCCCGTCTCTTCCTTTCCCCTTTTAGCACATGAATGCCTTCCCAATATGGAGATCCTATGGCACCATCTTTCAAATTTTCAAACTGCTGGGATTGAAGGATGGGGGTACGGTTTTCTTCCAATAGTGGATAAACTTGGCAACATGCAAGATGGAAGCTAGCTCATCTAAACTGCAACAGGCCGGTGGTATTTTGTAGCATTTGTCATACTTACTAATGAGCTGCATCTCTATAGTAGCATGCCACAGGCAAGCAGGGATATGCACAACTTGGTGGACTGACCATAACTTGTTGGAGAGCACATGAGTTACATGAAATTTTACTGTGGCAATGTAGCATTTTTGATATATATTGCTCGAGAGAACCCATTTAGAGCCATCCTTTGGATCATCATTTGAAGATTTTTTTTCTTTCAGCCCTAACTTGTATATTTCAGACTCTAACCATGGTGCTGACTTCCAGGACTTCATGTGGGTGCAAGGATTTATTTGCAGAGACCCATTTGTAGTCTGGGCTAGCAAAGTGATCATTATAATTTCTGATGATAAATCTTAAGCAGCCAGTTCTATGCTTGACAGATCAAATAAAGCATAGTCAAGTATGGCTAGCCATTGGCTGAACAATGACATGGGCATTTTTGTAATGGTACTGAGTACCAGCATCCTTTTTTCACAGCAATGCAGCCCTGGCTCCTGCCGCTGCTACTGGTGGCCCCAGGTTCCAGGCCGAGTCCCGGCACCTTCTTTTTTTACAAAAAAAAAAAAGCACCGACAATGACCATGCATTTCTGGAGTATGGCACTTGAAACTCTTTTCCCCATCCCTTGGGAGAGATGCTAGGATCAAAGCTACATGGTCTCTGATGTGCACAGAGACTAGAATAAAGTCAGAAACTGAATAAAAATCTCTCTGGAAGAATTTCACCCTGAGTTTAAATCAATATTAACTGAAACCATTTCTGACATGTCTGTATTCTCTTAATGTGTGTATGTATGTATGTATGTGTGTGTATATATATATATATATATATATAGGTAAAGATGGGCTGAAACACAATATTAAGGCCAAGTGTGAAACCTTAACGCACATTTAATAGTACTTTTCTCCATAAACAGTTCCATTGACTTCAATGGGATGTCATTTTGGAGTAAGATACAGATACAGTGAAAGTAAGGATATTAAGATCTAGCCCTTGAAAAATCATATGTATTTTAAAAAGCATTTCCCTAATTCTTCAATATCAACGATTCTAATATCTATTGGGAATATAAAAATTTCAGAAGAGATGAATAGCATTTCAGTCTATTTTTGGTGGGCTCTGCTAGAATATCAAAAGTTATGTACATAAAATATTCTCAGATCTTTTAAAATGGCTATTAAAACAAACAAACATAAAAAGCTTCCTTACTCTCTCTTCCTTTGTGGCATTATAGGAAAGAGGCTATACTCTAACTTTGATACTGGAACAAATTCATAAGCAATCAATTTGTAAGCATACGGAGGATACTTGCATTATAAGGAATAGCCAGTATGGATTTGTCAAGTGCCTATCAAGCCAAACCAACAGAATTTCCTTCTTTGACAAGCTTATTGGACTAGTGTGTAGGGGAAAGCTGTAGTTGGGATATATCCTGATTTTTAGAAAGGCTTGACACAGTCCCATCTGACATTCTCATGAGCTAACTAGGGAAAAGTGGTCTAGATGAAATTATAAGAAGGTTGGTGCACAACTGGTTGAAAAACCATACTCAGAAAATAGTGATCAATGGTTCGCTGTCAAACTGGGAGAGTGTAGCTAGTGGGGTACCTCAGCGCCCAATCCTGGGTCTTGTACTATTGAATGTTTTCCTTAATTACTTGGATGATGGAGTGGAGAGCATCCTGGGAGGGGCTACAAATATTTTGGAGGGCAGGACTAAAATTCAAAATGACCTTGACAAATTGGATAATTGGTCTAAAATCAACAAGATCAAAATCTATAAAGTCAAGTGCAAAATATTTCACTCAAGAAGGAAAAATCAAATTCACAACTACAAAATGGGGCGTAATTGGCTAGGTGGTAATACTGCTGAAGAGGATCTGGGGATTACAATGGATCACAAACTGAATATGAATCTACAATGTGCTGCAACTGAAAAAAAACTGACATTCTGGTGTGCATTAAGAGAAATGTTTATGTAAGACATAAGAGATAATTTTCACACTCTACTTGGCAATAGTGAGGCCTCAGCTAGAGTATTCCATCTAATTCTGGGCAGAGAAAGTGGAGAGAGTCCAGAGGAGAGCAACAAAAATGAAAATAGGCTCAGTAGAAAACATGACCTATGAAGCAAAAATTGGGCATGTTTAGTCTTGAGAAAACAAGACTGAGGGACAACCTAATAAGTCCAAATATGTTACATTCTGTTACAAAGAGGATAGTGATTAATTGTTCTTCTTGTCCACTGAAGTTTGAACAAGAATTAATGGGCTTAATCTGCAGCAAGGGAGATTTAGATTAGATATTTGGGAAAACTTTCTAAGGTCTGGTCTATATGGACATGAAGTTGAACATGATGCTGCTTACCTCATCCTTTTGCAGCCCGTATCTCCACAATCAGAGCAGTAAATTTTTTTAAAAGAGCTGTAATTGGATCTGCTAACACCATTCCTGCAAATGGTGTAACAGTGAGGGCGAAATCTACCATTCCAATTCCAATTTAAGTCCATGTAGCTAGAGAGCAGCTTTTCTGGTTTTTCCTGTCTCCTTCACCATGGCAACATAGCTCCTCCCCTGCCTGCAGCCCTTGGAAGTTTTCAATTAATTTCTCTGCGTAAAGCACTGTGCCTGTCTGTTGTGTCTGTGGCAGAAAAATAGCAAGGAAAGCTTTTCCTGCTATTTTGTTTTAGAGAAGAAGGGAGGGATAGTCAGCAGAGGATGACTGCCTCCCCACAAGCCTCTGCACCTACTACCCACAGTTCAATGCATTTCAGGAAGTAATGTGAGCAGTGGGGATGAGACCCCCTAAGCAAGCAATTTTGTGTGATCACTCAACTTCGCCTTCTGTAATCCGACAGCCTAAAATCAAATTAAAACCCCATCCCCAGTGCAGACAAAGCCTAACTATAAGCTCTGACATATTCTTCCAAGCGAGGTGGTGGAAACCCCTCACTTGAGATTTTTAAAAATAAGTTGGACAAACATCTGCCAGGGATGGTCTACATTTGCTTGATCCTTTCCAGCCCTACGTTTCTATGATTCTATGATTCCTGTGATGCTATGATCAGGGAGCAGTTTTAGGGAAATTATGCCTCATATTCACCAAAGCACTTAAACACATGCTTAAATCATATTGACTGTGAAGTTAAGCATGTGCTTAAGTGCTCTGCAGAACTAGATCCTAGTACACCTCTTTCTACATCAAATTAGATAGCATTAAATACACAGGTCTAGATGATAACCAAGACTGTGCACTCAAGCAGGGACATAAGGGCATGTAAGAAAACACCCCTGGAGCAAGGGGAAATAATGGGAAAATCATGGCTTTCTGGGCCACAGTTCCTTCTCTGTTATGGTATAGTAAAACACTGCCCCTTCCTATGAGTTGTGTCCTGGGGCCATGATCTCACCCAGAATTATCAATTATGATTCTGTATTTTAAAAGTGTTTGGTATCTTGACTGTCTTTTAAGGCGGAAGTCATGTGATTATAAAGATAAGGTTTCTATTAATGTATTTCTGTCTGTCTTTGCCAGTGAAGCAAAGGTACACAAGCTTAGTGCCAGGAGATGAAACGTATTGACACTAATAGCAGTTGAGCTTTCTCCAGCTGATCTTTCTTTCTTTCTTTCTTTTTCCCATGCTTATTCTTGAAAGTGAAACTATCAACTCTCAGGCATCAACATTATTAGAGAGAGAAATCGTTGAGGTTCGTCTGTCTGCAGTCTTCCGGACATTGCTTGTTCTCTTCTGTCCTTATGCCAACCAGTGGAATGTTTTGTTCTTCTCTCTCACTGTCTCATTTTCTTTCACCCTCATGGTAATGAATATGCATTATAGGAGTTTGAAATTTAGATTACTTTAGATTCTCCAGGAGCAACACAGAAAACAGTGGGCTCTCTCTAAAGAGAGGTTAATGAAATACACTATAGCAGGAAAAGGTAACAAGATCTGTCTCCTTCAACTCAAAGCTTTGCCCATGCGGTGGGACAAATACATTTATTTTTGATCCCTTTAGAAAGAACGTTTCATGCTTAAAACATCCCTACTGCTCTTATTTACCCTGTACAAAATAGAGTGTGACCATTTCACTTCTAACACCTCTAGCATACCTACACTTCATTTCTTCATTTCTCATCTTTGTTTTATTTCTGTGTGACCTTAATTGTGACCTTAATTCTGATACTCTTACTCACGTCAAGCTCTGCCTTCTTCTACAAGCAACCCCAAGTAAGGCCCACTGATCCTGCAACATGCATATGCACTGACTTCAGTGAGTAAAATTGCACACAAACCCATGGGGCTGCAGAATTGAGCTCTAGGAGCTACTCATGGAGTAAGGTATTATTCAGTGAGAGGAAGGGTGAGAGATTTGGGCCTTATCTATACTTAAAATAAAATAAAATAATACCATCCGAAAGATAAGGAGAGTGAACAGTGTTACACCAGGGCCAAATTGACAGAGCAGGGTGGAGTAACCTCAGAAATGTTCTTATAAAAGATTCCTTTGATCTGTTTGCGGTGTAATTGTAGCTATTTTGGTGCCAGGATATTAGAGAGACAGGGTGGGTGAGGTAATATCTTTTATTGAACCAACTGCTGGTGAACGAGACAAGCTATGGCTTGTATAATATGAGTAGAAGGAGAATAAAGCATGACATGGACAAGGCGACAGTGCATAGAACAGCACAAAGCAAACCATCTTCACTGTAACTGAATTTCTGGAGTGGATATGAAATAGAAAATCTGTCTGACGTTCCCACTGTAACATAGAAAAACAGGCCATAAATCAGTTTCTTCATCATAGTCATAGCACAACTTCACAGAAAGGCAACCCCTAAAGCAGCTTCACCAATTACATACAGTGATAGGAAACAAAAGTTGATTTAGCTATAAATTCACAGTAAAATTAGATGAACAATTGTGTGCATATTTTTGCATGCCTAAATTTTTCTCCAAAATAAGGGAACTGCCCACTTCAATAACTGGCCTCCCATAAATCCATTTTTTAAAAATAATCTTGACATCAATGAAGCTATGCCAGTTTACATCTGCCCTCTACAATATTGAGTCTGCAAGTAAAGGCCTGATCTGGGAGGCCTTTCACATGCACAACTCATATTAACTGTGTGAGACTTCTATTCATTTTATTCTGCTATGCACTAAAATGGCATTGACAAAATCCATGCAAGAATATACTGAAGAATAAAATAAGTATAATGCACATGGCAAGCACATATGGAATCATGAATACATATAGACATGCACCATTCCCTTCAATATCTTCATTTAATTCAGAAGATTTTGAATGCAAGAAACAAACACTGCTTTTTTCCCTTTAATTTTATGGAAGAAAGCAAATAACTAAACTGCTGTCAGTCTTACTCATAGCCTTCCCTAGTCATTATTTAGTTAATGAACTGGTAGGTGGGGAGATGAAGAAATGGCTATAGCCTGTAAGAGGGTCTAAATGAGCTCTCCACTGACATCTAGTGATGAGGTAGAAGCGAAGACTTCAGGAACTGAACTTGTTTGCATAGACACACCCACTCTGCCTATTGCTTAGCCCAGTCTACCATTAACATCAGGGATTTGTATGCCTGACATTAGTAAGGTTCTTTGACTAAACTGTATCAATACTGGGTACTTTGCACTGTAAAAAAGGGTGGAAATCAAGCTAAATCTTGGTGCTATAGGAATAATTTGATTTGATGTCAGTTAAGTAGCTTGTTAATCTTTGGGAAAGCAAATGAAGTAGTTAAAGATGAGAACATCACATGAAACCTTAAAATGTATTGCTTTTATTAGTAATACAGACAAGTAATAGGCACAGTCCTTCAATCATCCTCAGGCATAACTCCAACAGACTTCAGTAGGAGTTGTGTTTGCGTAAGGACTTTGGGACTGAACCTGTAGTGGTCTAAGGCACAGCTTAGAGGAGCAAAGTGCAATGCAGAAATCAACTATATTTCCAAGTCCTCCATAATTTTAAACTGTTGCAATAAGACACTATGGCTATGTCTATACTTGCAAGTTAGGTTGACTTAAGGAGGCTTAAGTCGACCTAACTTAGTCCCTGTCCCCACCAGGCTTTCATTAAGTCGACTTAAGAAATTCCTTAAGTCGACTTAATGAAAGCTTAGGTTGACTTAATAAAAACGTCTGGTTAGGTCAACCTAACCCTTACGTCAACTCCTTAGGTTGACCTAAGCACAGTGTGGATGCTTAAGTCCACTTTATTAGATTGACCTAAGGGCAGTTAGGTTGACTTACTAAATCCCCAGTCAGGGAAACCACTTTGTTAAGTCGACCTAATAAGGTCGACTTTAGGTCTACTTAAAGTCGACCTAACTTTTTGTAGTGTAGACATAACCTATAAGAAAGTCTACATTTATGGTGCGATATAGAGTAGAGGCACTGTATGTCCAGCTAGCACAGAGCAAGCTCTTGAACCTGGGTCACCTGCATCCTAGGTTAGTCTCCTAACCACTGGTTATCAAATAATTGGCTAGGTAGCTGTTCTAGGAGGGGTACATGAAGGTCAATGTAGATGTACACTGAGTACCATTTAATAAGGCAGCACTGACAGAGTTACCATGTTGCGAAAGCTGAGATAGTGCAGTGATACCGTCTCATAGAGGTATACTAACCCTACACTGGTAATAAGGGGTTAAGGAACTGCTCTGGTCTCAGCAACCCTGACTCATCACACCTGTAGGAAATGCACCAATTGAAAGAGGAGTAAAAGGCAGGGAAGCAGCTCATTTGGCGGCAGATCTGCAATGTGCTTCTCCAGCAGAGAAGGGCTGAGAGAAAGGCAGAAAAGGTCCCTCCCTGAGGGAAGGATGGGCCTGCTGCAGAGACAGTGTGAAGGGAAGAATTCCCCTTCCCTCTCATACATTCTCTGGACTTTGGTAATTCCTTTTGTTTGGTTTGGACTACTCTCGCAAGGGAAAGCCCTAGGACTGAGCTGGCCCAGGAGGATGGGCCGTACCACACAAGGAAGCAGTGGGTATCTGAAGAGAACTCCATGCTACACTTAGTTGCCAGAAGGTGCCTTATGGTGAGCAAGCTCCTTTCACACCACATTAAGCCAGATGGCAACTTTGGGACAATTGAGGGAGGAGGGGATGGAGATGATAAGAAGTGAACCAGGGCAGTCCCCTGACTGTCAGAGCACTGACAGACCTCAAAGGGCCCTGGCCTAAAAGGAAGCTCCATGCTCCAGCCCCTGAAACCCCTACCTGATGCCCCCCCTCAATGCTGGCAGGGCTTTGGGAAGCACTGAGCGCACTCCTGCCAGGGGGAGGCAGGGCTCTGGGGCCAGAGGCTGAGCTCTGTGCTCCCGTCCCACCCCTAGGCCAGCTGGTCCACCCCCGGGCCAGTGCCTGTTCACTACACCCAGAGGATGAGGCTGCCGGTGCATGGCGTGGCCTCTGCTCCAACGCAGCCTTCCAGGGCCCATGCCCTTGGTGGGGGGGCCTGCACCAGGGGCCATGCTGTGCCATGCGCCAACCAGCTCCACCCCCGGGGGCAGGTTGGCCAAGGTGGGAGCACCCTTTGGCTTCAGAGCTGCACCCAGCAATGGCCTACCTGCAGGCTGCCATGCTGGGGGATGGGGGTATCATGGCGAGGTGGGGCCCTAGGGTGAGGGGCATCCTGGGTCTCCCAGTCCGGTTAATCTGGCCTTGCCCCTCAGGGGTTACCATGGTCAGCAGGTACATATTTTTGTTTCACTGATGTACGCAGGGTCTGAATGAGCTCTGCCCTGACATGTAGTCATGAGGTGGGGCATGAAGACTTCTGGAACTGGCCGTGTTTGCATAGACACACCCAGTCTGCTAGGTGCGCAGCATGATAGAACTACTTTGCCCAAATGGTCATTTTGGTGGGTGCTGGATCACAAGTCACTTTCTAATTAGATGCAGGATTAATGAAATGTTGTGATCCTGGTTCTGTGAACCAAGGGGAGCAGAACTGTGCTGGGCATACCCTCGACTCAAATGTGCTCGCTCAGCAGTGGATAGGGGTGTCAAAGCTCAGTGGAGATAAGTGAGAGTGGGACAGGTGTTTCTAGCTAGTGGTGTGGGCTGTACCGAAGGATCTCAGATATCATTAGACCCTCTCTTTCCACTGTGTAATGAGAGCTGATTAAGACTCAATGGAGAGATGCTTGTGTTGTGGGTCGTTAGCGCTGAAGTCACTGATAACCAGGCCTACGCATTAGCGCTGTTATGGGGCAGTGTCTCTGGTGAGAGAGACTGCCCAGCCTGCGGGTCCCCCACGAAACACCTGAAGTCACTAAGAGCTATTTTAAGTGGTGGGACCTCAAGATATCCCAGACGTTGCAGTAGAAAAGGCAATAGTGGAGTAAGCAGCTGATGGAATGGCAGAGTGAGTGGCCAACAGCGGAGCAAGCAGCTACTGGAGCAGCCAGGCAATGGTAGAGTGGCCATGTGTCATTTGAGGCATTGCTTGATGCATTTCCTCCCCTGCCCTGCCCACTGGGTGGGAGGTGACCTCACATAATGCACCTCAGAATTTGGGTCTTCACTGACCTAGGCCAACAGCTCTGTAAGCGGGGGAGGAAGGGGATGTGGCAGGCTGAAGGAACTTTTATTTGTTAAACTTTCTCACCCCTAGGTGAGACCGTGAGGCAAAGGACACTCCCAGCATGCTCTGGGATGGGTGTTTTGCTCATCAAGACCAGATGAATTATGCTTTCCCAAAGGAATGCTGGGATACTTTCCCCTTTTTATTAAAAGTTTCTTTTCGACCCATACTCAGTGCTTGCGAGAGGGGAAGTGTTCCCTGTTAGAGGCGCCCAGGAGTGGTGTGTAATTTTCCCAGGTTAGCGAGTGGGGGCTTGAGCTGGTTCCGTGCTGTGTTTTTAAAAGGTAATTCCTAGAGATTGAACCCAGCCCGCGTGGCTGCCAGCTCCCCCTGGCAGAAGGATTACACCTTGTTAAACAGTTGAGGTGAACACATTAGCAGCTGTTCAGGTTTTGGTAAATAATAGTTGAGTGTTGGTTTAATCTCTCCCTGCATCCCTGTACGTAGCGTGGCCACAAGAGCAAATTAAAGCTGACTGACTCTTTTTCCAGCTTCAGCAGTTTCTCCCCTTTAGAAAAAATACTGAATGTGCTACACAGCTAGAACGATTCAAGGGTCCTGTTGCAGACCTTTCTAATGATGGGCATGAAAGAAATCTCTTTAGATCTCTAGAGAGAGTAAGGGAGAGAGCTTGCCTTGTTCTCTCTGTCTGGGTGTAATCAGGATCATTACCTACTTAAATTAAGCAGTAAATCTAGTGACAACTTCAAGGTTAATATTATCCTGGGGGTTTCCAATAAAAACCCAGGTTTGCTGTAATGCAACATTTGATTTACTGTTCTTGAGTTACTCTTGATATAGTTCTTCAGCCTTACGAGCTGTTACCTCTGGGACAGCTTCTCACCTCTACCTTCTTCAGACCATTTGGGAGGGGGGAAGGTCATTAAGCACAAAGGATGACTTGACAGAGAGAGCAGGGGACGCATGGAAGGTTTGAGACCAAGGTATAGGCTGCAGTGCTCCGGGGCTATTTCTCCCGCTCCAGGGCTCCACAGTTCTTTTCAGCAAAGGGCTGCAGCCTCTCTGGGCCACTTTCATGGGATTGCTGCATTTGGGTAAACTTGGATTCTGTAGCCTCCTCCTCGGGTCTGTCCCTATCCTCCCCTCTGGCCAGTGGGACACTATTATGGGCACCCTCTCTCTAGCATTCAGCAGGTGCACAGATACAATCCCTCCCTATCCCCTTCCACACACTCCCAGTGTGGGGCACAAATGGTACAGAAAGCTGAGGCCGGGTTCACAGGACTTGGCATGGCTGCCCTCCCCCAGCCCATCTCTCTTTGCTTTGTTGTCTCCCTTAGAGAGAGCGTTCCTCTCTTTTCAAGACTGTTCCAGATTCCTTGGGAATAATGGGGCGGACTGGGAGCACAGGTGCTCTTTCTCTTCCCCCTGCTGGTGCTTGTAGTGTGTCTTCAAAGGGGTTATTGTCCCCGACTAAACCCTTCTGTGGCCAGTAGCTCTTAGGGGAGAGGTAGAAGTAGAGGGCCTCCTTTTTCCTCTCTTCTAGCCTTCTTAGAGAGACTGCTGCGTCTGCAGCCTAAACCAGCAGCCTGTGTTATGGTGCAGATGGCCTTACACAAACAGATGAGTTAGGAGCCCATGTGAGCAGAGAGTGGGGTTTTACCTGCCAAAAGAAACGAAGAGGAAAGTATCCAAGTCTCCTGAACCTCCCAGACATAGACATCCAGGCTGGGACTGGCCTCTTGCTCATTCTGATCTACCTTTAGCACTGTGAACAGTCAGCATCAGGAAAAAGAATGATCATGGCCACACTTCATACAGGGGCCTCCTCTAAGGCGTGTTGTGGGGGAGCTCCAATACCTAAGCACCTAGATTATTCATAGGTGATTCGGCAAGCTATGCTAAGCCACCATTGCTTTTCTTTATCTACATCTTCTCTGGCCTCGCACTCGAGGCTAGGAACTAGCTTTCTCAGTTCACTGCAAGAGCCCCAAAATTGCCTGCAGCATGGCTCCTAAAGAGGCTTTCATGGTTCTGCTGCAGGGCCTGACTCAGCAAAGCACTTGCACACACGTACTTAATCATACGAAGTAGGAATGGACTTAAAGAGTTGCTTCATGTTGTTGCCACTTTTCAGCCTGAGTGGCTAGTCAACGTTTGGGGCCCTAGGGAGTTGTCCAATTTTCAGTAGAAAATGGTGATGGTCAGGTATTTCTCTGGTGCAGTTGTGTTTATTTTCAAAGAATGTACGAAGTCCTGTATCTCTAAATGCAGAAGGGATCAAATCACAGGAAGCAGCTTCTTTTACTCATGGCACACAGAGCACTCTTTTCAGCTTGCACCCCAACCCAAAAACCTCTCCCTGAGGCTTTCAGAGTCACCCATTGAGCTTTCAGCTGTTTCTTCCAGCTCTCTCTCTCTTCCCTCCCGCCCTCCCTCTGTCTTTTTCAATTTTCTGTGTTCTCATCTTTCCACACCCTCCCCGCCTGATGGTCACAATACCTACCCAAACTCTCCATCAGCTGGGGCTAGTTTCTGGGCAGACTCTAACACGCTTTATTTTACATATGGCTTCTTAATTGTCTCTTACAGCAGTCGTAAATGGGGTATTCATTCACACATTTTAACTCAATACATAATAAAGTTCCACTCAGCTCATAACAATATGCTGAAGTGTTTTGCTGAATTCAGGCTATGTAGCTGAAGGAGTTGGTTCTCTAATGCTACCTTACCGCCAATTAGATTTGAAAGGTGTCAGTACAGCAAAACCTCTCTGAAAGAAATCAGAAAGGTTTCTCCACACTCTCACTTTGAAAGGCTGTATCTGCTTTCTTATCACTTGGCTTATAAGTGGCTCTAAGGCGTCCTGTATCATAGCTCTCCTACTGATACACAAATCTAGTGAAATAGAGAATTCTGCCCCACAGGGATGATACGGATAGGAGCCTCATATTTATCCTAATAAATGGTGAGGCTGTAACTACAAATTAGAAACTGAGCATAGATTCTGAGTGGGTGTAATTAAGGAAACCAAATTATACATGTTGGCTATCATTCCAGAGCAGCAGGCTCTAAATGTGGAGGGTCAAAACACAATGCTCAACAAATAAATTAAGATGAAGCCATTGAAGGCATGTAACTAATGCAGTTACAAGAGACAGTGAGAACAGTGAAGGAAAATCACAGACAAGTTGATTACTGAATATACATCTACTTTGAACAGTGATGTAACCACCATTATTGGAGCACAGCACAAATGTGAAAGAATTTACCTCCATAGTACCCATGTCAGGGCATGTCTATACTGACAGTGGCAAATTCGTTTCCATCAGTGCACTCTTCTGGGTTTGATTGAGCGATCTGTCAAGACACGCTCAATTGATCTACAGCTCAACGCTGTAATTCCAGCCCCATAAGTAGAGTAGCACTAAGTCAATTGGATGGCATTTCTGGTCCCCTTAGCGCAGTGGGTATGAGGAGGTAAGTGGGAATTAGTAACGCGTCGGGAAATATGCAAGGTATTTTGCGTACCTTGTGTATCTCCTGTCAACTGCTGCCGAAAAGTGCGGCAAGTGTAGACTAGGGCTCAGATAGGGAATTGCAGCGACATAAATGACATATCAACAGTCTCGCAAGAAATCTGGGACAAAATCAAGGTCTGAAGCTAGATCTCCTACATGCCATCCTTTCTCCCCAGCTGGTATTAGAGACCAACCAATGAGGATATTGGAATAATCCAGCCAGAAAAGGACTATTCTGGCATCTTGTCTGCAGCGTTGATGTAGCCATGTTGGTTCCAAGATGCTAGAGAGACAAGGTAATTGAACCATCTTCTGTTGGAGAAGGAGACAAGCTTTCAAGTTACACAGAGTTTGTCAATGTTTGCATCTCCACTACAATATTTTATTCCCTCCTAACTCATTAAGATCTACTTGTAAAAAATATTGAAAGCCTAGTTTTATGGCTTGTGGCTAGAGCCTGGGATTTTTTCTATTGCCATGTGCTAACCCAAACATTAGTAAAGAGTTTTGAATAAATTTTCTTTTCTTTAGTCAAGAAAGTACTTGCATAAATCCCCTTATAAATCTGTCCCTGTCCTATATTGCATGAATCTTTCCTGACTAAAATTGTGTCTACATGACAATGTGTGTCAGTAAAATTTATGTTGCTCAGGAAAACACACCCCTGAGACATAAGTTTCAATAGCATCAGTAGCAGTGTGCATAACACTATGATGGTGGGACATGGGAGAGCTTCTCCCATCAGCATAGAGCAGCTACACAAGCTATCTCACAGTGACACAGCTGCACGGGTTCAGCTATGCTACTGTAAGCTTGCAAATGTAGACATGGCCTTACTGTTACGTGGACTTCTTTCAGGCTTGACTAACTGCATTATGGCTAAATGTTAATAGAGAGAATTGAAAGGATCTCAAGTGCTCAGTTGTGTAAAATGCTTCAAACATGCTAGTGCAATTATTTCTTCTAAGTGGTTGAAGCAACAGTAACTCCCCAGCAAATTCTGTTCTCATTTTACACCTGTGCAACCCCTCAGGCAGAATTTCAGCCATGATATTTCCAAGCCGCATTTGAATAACAAAGGTTTTTAATTTTGCAGAGTTCAATAAAACATTGAGGATCAGATTTTCATAATCCCAGGCCTTATGCTCAGGCATGTTTTTTCACATGCACACCTCCTTTTACGTGTGCAAGTATCCAAGTTGCATGGGCAAATCATGCTTTTGCCCATGCAAATGGGTGCTGAAATGTCTGATTTGTACACATAGGGTCGTAATGGCACTTGCAAAAAATGGACATGCTAATACACAAGCAGTAATGCATGTGGACTTCAGGCTTCATTTTATGAAGCTCTAGCATGTGGTTTATTAGCAAACATGGGTAAGAAGCAGAGTTAAGTAAAGCTCTTTGCATGGTTGCCTTTATAATAAATGCCTGAGGCCTTCCATTGATTTCAGTGGGAGTTTCTGGCTCTCTGCACCTCTCAAGATTTGCTCTGTTAGCATCAATCTATCTAATCTAATGTTTCTACCTCCTGGGAAATGGGCTGAAGCATGGGGAGAATGGGTTTCACTTTACCTTCCTAAGCAGAATTTATATATCATAATCCAAAAAATAAAATAAAAATCTGTGGTTGCTGTAGGAACTGGATGCTGTTTTCTCCCCAAGTTGCTCTGTTGCATAACTTTATTTAGTGATATCTCATAACACAACTAACAAATTCATGTCTTCTCGTAGAGTCTGGATAATGAGGCTATATAAACAACATTGCCATGTCTTAATTGGAGATAAAATACAGTGTGTGTAATCTGTTAACACATGGACCAGGTTGATATTTTCAATATAACACGTTTCCTTCTTTCTTTTTAATGTTGTTTTTAGTAGCCAGCCTAATAATCTGTAATGTACCATTGAAATTTCCCATAACTAACAGGCACTGATGCTATCAGATCCAATCACAACTGCACTGAGACATGAAGGACAGAAAAATTATCAAGATGAGATCCGAACTCTTATGATGAATCAGAGCTCTGCAAATGCTTTTTGTGAATAAATAAACAAAGACAATATTATAACTCAATATTTAGGAAATCAGAATAATTCCCAGTGAGGTGCTATGTATTATTTATTTATTTATTTACTAAGCATAGCAAAATTTGATTTATATTTTTTATAATTTTGGATGGATAATTATGCTAATTTTAAGATTTTTTTTTCTGTTTTTATCCATGAAAATGTTCACAATTGTCTAATATTATGGGATTTAAGTATTTTTTCTATTTTCCTCTCTTTACATTTTCACCATTGTGAGAAAGCATGGACTTGCTGGGTCAGACCAGGCAGCCCAGTAGTGGGCCAGGCACACTGTGGGGTTTGAGCTCTGGTCAGAGCAGATGCTTCACTCCAGGCCCCAGTTCTGAGCATCGGCCTGCCCTGCCCCCACGCGTGGCCCTTGGTCATCCCAGCCCAGCCTGGGCTGCAGCACCAAGTGCTGGTCTGCCCCATGTGGCTGTTGGGTCTGCCAGCGCACCCAAGCACCACCTAGCCACCAAGCTGGAGAGGGCAATGTATAGCTCTGGGCCCTCAGGTGCCTTAATCCAGCCCTGTCTTCAGCCAACAGTTTGGTGATTCTGTTAATAACCAACTCCAAAGGCTATGACATAGATCCTGGCAAGTCTGCAGGTGATAATTCCAATGTTCTTTGCTATGTTATTGCTCCACTGGAAACATTACCGTGCTCTGGAATATTGCTCCCAGCATATGAATTCAGAACATCTTCCATGGTCTGTAATATCCCAGATGCCTTCAGGCCATGATGTGAAGCCTCTCCTTTCTCCTGTGCCTCTCAGGGCTGGGACTGGGGGTTGTTTCTGATGGTGATTTTATTAAAGAATTATTACATTTTTTCCAAATGTCTATGTCTTTGCATGGTGCTCCCTACGGACTCTTGAAGGAGTTTCTTTACTTTTCGCTATGTATTGTTAAGAGTTTGCTGAGGGAGCCCACGCCTTGGGTGGTGCACACTTTTATTTACTGTAAGATACCTATTTAAATAAATATCCCTGTAAGAAACTTTAGTAAATCTACATCCTGAGACCATATTTACTCGCTAGAATTGGTGTTAACATTATTTCATAATAACTGGAATTCAAGATCTTTGGGGTTGGGCTCTCATCTGCTTTTTGTGCTGAATGCTGTACAAACACAATGGGTATGTTTACACTTGCAGCTTAGGTCGACTTAAGGATGCTTAAGTCAACCTACAGAACTCCGCGTCCACACCTGGCTTTCATTAAGTCAACTTAAGCACTTCCTTAAGTCGACTTAATAACTTCCCCTTGTTAGGTCGACTTAATGCTTAAGTGGACCTGTTAAGTCGACCTAAAGCCAGTGTGGATGCTCTAGGTCAACCTAATTGACTAAGTCAACCTAGGGCTGGGTAGAAGAGAGCTGGGGCCTGGGAGAGCCATGGCTTGGGGGGGGGCTGCGGCTGGGGAGAAAGGAGCCACATGCGGCTCCCTGGGACAAGGGACCTGCACTCGGCTCCCAGGGAGAAGGGAGCTGTGCACAGCTCCCTGGAAAGAAGAGAGCTGTAGCTTCCAGGAAGAAGGGAGCCACACGCGGCTCCCCTGCAAGAAGGGAGCGATGGCTCCCTTATTCTGGGGAGCTGCAGCTCCCTTCTCCACAGGGAGCCATGGCTCC
Source organism: Pelusios castaneus (assembly GCA_007922175.1). Lineage (NCBI taxonomy): Eukaryota > Metazoa > Chordata > Testudines > Pelomedusidae > Pelusios > Pelusios castaneus. The sequence goes on from ML685862.1 coordinate 383,331, forward strand.
CTTCTCCCCTGTTGCGGATCCCCCAAGCTGCGGCTAGCCATCGACTTAGCACCTGCATGTGTGGACGCAAGCAGGCGACTTAAGTTTTTGGTGTAGACTCTCTAAGGCAATTTAACAAGGTCGACTTTAAGTCGACTTAAGTCAACCTTGTTAAGTTAAGTTGACTTAACAGAGTCGACTTGGCTTTTCAGGTGTAGACATACCCAATGAGCCTTGATCCTGATAGTGAGGTCTGGCATCTCCACAATATAAATAATTAACAGTGGACCCCTTCCATAGTTTGTCCAAAACTTCCAGTGAAATCAAAGACTGCAGGTCCTGTTGTTCTTAAAATAACTCTTTGTATGGAACATGATTCCTTTTGCAATGCAAGGCCTAATTCTGAATGTTGCATGTGCATGTAACTTTTGTTGAAATACATGGGAGTTTTATGTGTAATGTTTCTTCAGTCCTCCCTGCATTGATTAATTCAAAATGTAACATGACAAAGAGGGCACTCAAATGGCTTTATTTGTAGAATCAGGAGTCTGTGTGTTTTGATTGTTGATTGCCAGAATGTACTAGTAGGGTCTTAAAGTTGATTGTTTTTCATTTTGAATAATTCATCACTAGAGGATCAATTTAATTTCACCCCTCTCCCTTTTCCAATAGACTGCAATTAACAAAAACCACATTCCTTAAGAGAATTTACAACTTTAACTATATGAAAAATACATTATACTTTTGGACTAGAAGACTGGAGTATATTCCTTTAATGTTAATTAGAATAAGATTGCATCTGCTTGTATTTGAAAGCCCTTTTGTAGTCTTATGATGATGAATTCCTTAGAATTTTTTATAACATCGCAATGCAAATTAGTCTTTACTGATCTCTCACTTGATGGAGAGAAAATCTAGATGAGCTTTTGTTTCAATGTGGCAACTCTGGGCCTGATCCACTGATGTCAATGAGTCTTTTCACTGAGCTTTCAGTAAGAGCCTTTGTGATCTCTGCCTTTTATTCAGTAGAGGGTGTTTTCCTTTTAATAAACAGTTTTGGAAAAACCAAAGAAATGACATGCGTATGACTTGGTTTTTCCTTTGTAACTATTCTAACACCAGCATTCCAGCACATGTCTCTTTCCAACTATAAATAATACAATGACAATTGTTCCATTTCCTGGGCCCAGTACAATGAGAATTTGCCTCTCAAAAAGCTATGGTGGTCCCTTCTGACTCTCTGCAGAAACTCCAGAGAGGGTAAATACTTTCATGCACTGTGGGTTTACTCATCCTCTCACAATTCACTTCTAGGGCCACTAAAATATCTCTGTAATGACTCACTCAAATTAGTTGGGTATTGAAAGATAATATGTCTTGCTTTTTAAAATGATTCAGCTAAATCATTATCGATTTTAGGGCTAAACTGGGTGTGATATTATGTTCATTTTAAGCATTCACACTATAATAACCACATTTACATATCAATTCCTTTGTGCATCTCTGATTATCAGTAACTTTTAAAGTTAGCAGCAGATTTTATAAAGATAATACCACACAAAATGCTGTCAGAGACACCCAAATATTTGATTTGATTTGATTTTAATGTGATGAGTGACTCTGTTTAATATACAGGGCTAAAACAGACTTCTGAGGTACCACACCACGCTAGGCCCAATCCTGTAACCTGAGTGCCATACAGGTGCATTTCACTCTGTGGTTTTGGGTTCCATCTGCCCACATCCCAGAGAATCAGAGCCATTCTGTGGATGCTGCTGCACCATCAGAGCTGCAGAAAGCTTTGTGGAAGTAGCATCTTCTAGCGGGGGGGAGAGTTTGGCCAGTGGATACAATCAGAACCTGCTTAATCCCCATCCACCTCCCAGGTCTTTCTCAGAGGTCACACCTATCAGCCCCCGGGTGTGGTTCTTTTATAGTCCATTTATATCAGAGTTGACTGGACTTTTATATATGAAAGTCATGCAAGTAATTCCCTCCTGATTGTCCCATCCATTAGATTTTAGCTACCTCCACTATTCCTCTGAAGATGGTCTCAGCTTGCACACCAAAACACTTGCCTTGGGGCTGTTTTTAGTCTTTTAGTTACAGTTGGTGATGTAAATATCTTGTCTTTCATCACTTTTAAAGCCTCAGTGGTAAACCACAAACTTTTGTAACTTATATCCTATGAGGAATAACTCAATAAAATCTCTTGCTGTAATTATAAGGTAAAGTATGTATAGCACAATACAATTTGTACACAAAATGCAAAGTAATCTAAAGCAGACTACATGGAAGCATTGTATTTATGGGCAATTACTGCATACATCCTGTGGCATTTATAAGACACAAGGGTGAACACCATAAGACTTCATAGCTATGTCTCCACTTGTAATTATAAGTCGACTTTAACTAAGTTGCCTACACTTAAAATTAAAGTCAACTTAAGGGGGAACTTACAAAGTTGACCTAGAGCGTCCACACTGGACGCCTAGGTCGACTTCTAGGGGCTAGGGAGACCTTGGGCAGGTCCATAGTAGTACTAGCCTTGCTAGTGCTGTACATTAGCTTATATTCAGCACTTCCCAGCGAAGCCTGACAACACTTCTCTGAAGGAGGTAAATACCCTGAGCTCAGCTTTGCAGATGGTAAAATTGAGGCTGAGACACAGTAAAATTGAGTGTGCCTCAGTTTCCCCAGGGACTGGCTTCAGTGCACAGACCAGTTGTTGAGAACCACTGGTCTAGTGGGCCCGGCTCTGCTCCTGACAATGACTGTGACCATCACTTCACCTGTGTTTCTCTGCATAGCGTTTGTCTTGTCCATTTAAATTACACACTGCTGGAGGCAGGGACCGTGCGTCTGTACACAGTCTAGCAAAATGGGGCCCATAGGTGCTATCATTTGACAAGCAACAAATAATCCTAACAACATCAGTGATCTGGTGGATGCACATAGGTCTGAGAATCCTGGTTCTGAAAGCTACATTTGTGTACAGTGTTTTGACCAATTTGCAAATTGTCGAGTCTGTTACAAGGCTACAAAATGTCTTATTCCTTCAGAGCTGCGTTTTCCTCATAAAAGCTCGCATACAATTTTTCATACAAAATCACCAAATTGCATATAGTGGTGTCACAACCCATGAGGTAAGCTGGAGATCTCTGACAAATAGGCATTGTCATGACCTTATTTCACTTCTTGGGTAGAATTTTAGGGCAGCATGAGCTGTCTTCAAAGAAAGGAAGTTTTCACTGTTGTACTTATTCAAGACTGGTGTTAGCTGGGGAGAAGAAAAGTTTCCATGAACACCCACTCTGCATTGGCGTGCGGCTCAAGAAGCAGTGTTACCAAACTTATCAGCTTGTTCCTCTCTTTGATATTGTGTCACTGGCAGAAATTACTCCAAGTATGTCTTGAGGGTGGGAGGGGAGAGAAATGGGTGTTTTCAATAGAGTTAGCTTAAGATAGAAGCAAACACATTTGAAATCTAGGTTTAACTGGACTTTTCAAAGGTTTTGAGCTAATTTGAGTGCAATAATGTGAATGGAAAACCCTCCTTTTTTGCCTGACAGAGACCAAGGTGATCTGGAATTATGCTCCAAGAATGGATTCATTGTGAGCCGCCTTCTGATTTTGTCAATGTAGTGGTACAGTGGCTCCACTACAGTTAATTGGGGGTTAACTGGCCTAGAAAGGGTTAAAAGTGGGCCTGGCTGCAGCAGCCAATGAGGAGTAAGGGCTGCTAAGCCAATCAGGGGCAAGCAGGCAGTATAAAGGAGGGAGCGGCAGAGCTAGAGCAAGCTCTTCAGTCTGCCTGGGGTGTTAGAAGGAAGAAGGTCTCTTCCTGGCTAAGAGGCTGCAGGGCTCAGGACCATGGAGAGCTCACAGTGAGCTGACCAGAATCTGGGGATCCTGAGCCGGAGGACTGCAGGAGAGGCTGGAGCAGCAGACTGGGTATGAGGACCCAAGAACAGATGGTGACTTCTCACTGGGACAGTGAGAGCCTGTGTGTGACTGGGGCTACAGGGAAAGTGGTGCAGGGAACTATTAGCCTGAATAGAGGACTGGAGGGAGGTGGAGGCCTCAGTGGAGGCACATAGGGTCCCTGGACTGAGGCCTGGAGAAGAGGGCAGGCCCAGATCCCTCCCCATTCCCCTGGTGTGCCAGGAGCAGCATGGGTGCCAGGAATGGCCCAGGCTCACTGGCCCATTGACTGTTTTAAGAGTGGGCTGGATCAGGGCGAGCTGAATTAGGACCGCACAGAAGTGGTCAGAGGACTAGGCCTGGCCACTGCTGCAAAGTGGGCTGGGGAGACCTCGTTATACCCAGGAAGGGATGGACTTAAGAGACTGAGGTCACACAAGAAGATTCAGGGCTGAGTTGGGTGTGGGGGAAGAGGGCAGAGTACTGGCAACCTATAGGGGGACCACTTGAGTGTTCCCCAGAGGCCTCACCAGGAGGCACCCTACAGGTGGGTCATGTGCAAACTCTGCTACAGTCTCATTCAGTGCTATCATGAAAACTGAGGGCCAAAGCCCTTCTGAAGATTCTACTGCTTAAAACCCATGCACCTGTATTGTGACAGATTCTGCTCTGCAATACAGCTGCAAACTTGGAGTAACTCCATTAACTTCATTGGGTTTACACCAAGATAATGCAAAACAAACTTCCCCCATTCATTTCCCATAGATACAGTACATCATAGTGCTTATCTAATCATTCTGTGTTTCGTGGATGGAAAATTTGAATTTAAAATACCTTGGATGAAATCCTGGTCCTGTTCAAGTCAAAATCAGAGGGACCATGATTTCACTCCTTGTGCATCTCTTAAAACCAAATGTACCACAGGTTTGATTCTGCAAGACATTGAGCATTCTGGCACTGTTCCAGCAAAACACTTAAGCATGGTATTGACTGCAAATGCTGTAATGGTTCTACTTACATGCTTAAAGTTAAGCAGGCACTTAAGTACTTGGCAGGATCAGAGCCAACAGAGAACTGGACCCATGGCATTTTTCTAAAGAAATATGAGCTTGGTTCTGTGAGTTAGCTGGATTCCGCTAAAACTCAAACTAGTGTGTATATATTTTTTGTTAGTGAATTTAGACAGATTGTCCAGTAGAAGTATAAATGAAGAAGTGGAGAGATGCAGGGGATAAATAACTCGCTAAGTCACAATAGTCACCCTAAACTGAAAAAGGATGAAAGTCTTCAGGTGGCATTTCTTTATCAGTAGATACATCAATAATGATATTAAACTACTACAATGCCTTTTGTCTGATTATCAAAGTGCTTTATAAACACTTGTTACTTAGGAGTAGTCCAATTGATTTAAAGGGAATTGCTCACTCTAGTAAAACTAAATATATGCATAAGTACTTGCAGAAAGCTGGAAGTGTTGAACATAATGATAATCTTTAAGCCGCTCCCATATGTAAAAGAGAACAAAATCTTGTCCAGTACCATAGATATCATTAGTCTATCAGTCTATTTCTGGATTTACTGAAATCACTAGAAACACTTCTGTTATGTTGGGACCTTGTATGCAAAAAGCTGTTAGAAATAGACAGACAACAAGGAGACCAAGATGTGTGGCTTTATTAAGGAAGAACTAAAACCAATCAAACCAGTTTTACCTAACAGCGTAATGGTCTAGTTCTATTACTATGGCAACCCGCCCTAATGGTCTATTTCTATCATTATGGTAACCCAGTATACAATGGCAATCCAATACACAACTTCCATTGACTTAAATGGGAGCAGGACACCTGATGGAGGTTAAAGACTCAAAATCAGACAAACATCATAATGACAAAATTGGTTGAAACTATAATGAAAACAGAATAGTCAGACACATAGATGAACACCGTTTGCTTGAGGAAAATCAACATGGTTTTTGTAAAGGGAAATCATGCTTCACCAATCTGTTCTTTGAGGGGTCGACAAGCATGCGGACAAGGATAGTCCAGTGGATATAGTGTACTTAGATTTTCAGAAAGCCTTTTTATAAAGTACCTAAGCAAAGTAAGCTGTCATGGGATAAGAGGGAAGGTCCTCTCCTGGATAAGTGAGTGGTTAAAAGATAGGAAACAAAAGGTAGGAATAAATAGTCAGTTTTCAGAATGGAGAGAGAGGTAAATAGTGGTATTCCCCTGGCATCTATACTGGAACCTCTTCAACATATTCCTAAATGATCTGGGAAAAGGGGAAAATAGTGAGGTGGCAAAATTTGAGCAGTTTTGTATTATCTGCAAGGTGGTTAAATCTAAAGCAGACTGTGAAGATTTCCAAAGGGATCTCACAAAACTGGGTGACTGGGCAACAAAATGGCAGATGAAATTCAATGTTGATAAATGTGAAGTAATGCAATTGGAAAACATAATCCCAACTATAAAATGATGGAGTTTAAATTAGCTGTTACCAGTCAAGAAAGAGATCTTGGAGTCACTATAGATAGTTCTCTGAAAATATACACTCAATGTGCAAGTGGCAGTCAAAAAAACTAACAGAACATTAGGAATCGTATGGGAAGGGAGAGATAAGAAGACAAAATATCATATTGCCTCCTTATAAACCCATAGTACTCCCACATCTTGAATATTGTGTGCAAATCTGGTCAACCTATTTCAAAAAAGATATATTGAAATTTGAAAAGATAAAGAAAAGGGCAACAAAAATGAGTAGAGGTATAGAAAAGCTTCTATATGAGATCAATAATATAAGGACATTTCAGCTTGGATAATAGACAGCTAAGGGGAATATGATAGAGGTCTATAAAATCATGACTGGTATGGAGAAAATAAATAAGGAAGTGTTATTTACTCAACACAAGAAGTAGTAGTCAACAAATGAAATTAATAGACGGCAGGTTTGAAATAAACAAAAGGAAGTATTTCTTCACACAATGTTAACCAGCCCTAATGAGAAGGTCTGGCTAAGAGAAATTTGCTTGACAGAGCAAGTTTTCCCCCGTTATGATTTTTCCACCTGATTTGAAAGATGCGAACAATGGGAATTTGAAAATTGATACGTGTGTGCGTGTGGCACACTCAGCTCATACATAAACAGCTTCTCTGACTTCTGTGCAGCTATGCACTGATTTGGACCATAATTATTATGCTCTTAAACAGCACACTCCTGAAGAAGTGGAATCTAAGTAAAATTACTTCTTAGGGACTGTTAGAGTAAACGGTGTTTAGTGTATACTTAATCTAGTCTCAGAAATATTCAAAAGAAATGTACACTGGGTGGTTTTTCTGATGCTTATAATGGACAGAGATTATGAAACATTTTTGTAATATGCCATATATCATGATGTGGTTTAATATCCCTTACGCAGACTTTCAGACACAAGTAATGTTGAGCTAGAAGTATATGAATTGCCATTAAGTACCAATAAATTAGTGAGATCTGGACTCATACTGAATGAATAACTATCCTTGATGGTGTGAGTGGATTATCACTAAGAGCATGCTAAGTGTTTTACTAACAAACCCTATGTCTACACTTGCTAAAATTTTAGTTAGTTCGAATTAACTTAATTCGAACTAGAAAAAGTTAGTTCGAACTAAGCAAGTGCTATCATGGCACTTGCTTAGTTCGAATTAGCAATCCCCATTCATTTCAATGGCCGGTTAGTTCGAACTAAGAAATTAGTTCGAATGAACATGGCCACATTGGCTAATTCGAACTAGTTAGTTCGAATTAACCCTTTAGTTCGAATACCCTATTCGAACTTATTAGTTCGAATTTAAGGAAGCCCTTAATTTGAACTAACTAAAGCCTAGTGTAGCCATGGCTTTAGTTAGTTCGAATTAAGGAGGCTTAATTCGAACTAACTTGCGAATGTAGACATAGCCAAAGAGACAAGGTCCGTGCTCCCAAAGTCTTACAATCTAAGGCTCCAGGGCTGCTGGCTACTCTGCACAAGCTGACTCTTGCATCTGCATGGAGCCCCCTGAAATTAATGGGAACCGAAATGGATGCAAGTATCTATTTGTGCGCACTGTAGGTCAAGCTACCAAAGACAACAAGCAGACCAGGAGTGAGTGAGCTGTGCTATCCACAGAAATGCTATGCTTTAGTGTTTGGGTTTTTTCTTTGTGGCTGTTTTGAATCTCTCCACCTCCCATTCTAATCAGCATCTCCTGGGGTTTGTAGGCCTTCTACAAGAAGGAAGTCTGAAGGGGGTGACAGAGGCTTGGCGTGGATGGGGCTGTAGATGGAGGAAGGCAATAGCGATTAAACAGAGTAGTGTATGTGCTTTATACACTTCATGGATTGTCAAAGCTTTGGGAAAGATCCCTTGAGACACTCATCCAAGTGCAAGTGCCGGTTTTACGTCGACGTTCTAAGTGCGTGTGAATAACTCACATTAGTTGTTTGTGTCTCTATTAATAAAGCCGGGCAGCTAAAGCAGAAGGACCCTTTCAGTGCTAACGTCACAGTGGCTGATTTTACACTATCATTTTCCCATCACGGCATTAGCACTGATTCAGCTCCACAGCTGGTAGCAACAACAGCAGTTCCAGTTTAGGCCACCATTAGCATTTTACCTTTGTGTCATCTAACTTTGCTTAGAGTAGGCCTAGAAGACAGATTGTCAGCATTTTAACCAATTTACACTAGTGCTCTCCACGGTTGCACTAATGCTAGTGCAGTTGAAGCAAGAGATTGGGGGGCATCTACTCACAGGGGACACCCTGATTAATCAGTTTTTTTCATATCTGCCCTCACCGAGACCATGAATGACAATGTGACCCTCATCTATGCAGTCTTCAGGAGCAGGCTTGATTGTTACAATTCTTATTGTGCCAAGCTTTCTGCATTAGCTATGTCCACTTCAGTGGATTCAAAAAGCTCAGCCTGGCTCCTGGCTATGACTAAATCATCTAATTATAGTATTCCCATGCTGTGCTTTTTGCATTCAGTCCAAATCCATCAACACATTGATTTTTGAAATAGCATTCTGTACCACTCTATAGTCTTGTTTCTCAAGACCTCCTTGTTTCCTGGGCTCCTTTCACTTGTCCAGCTTCTCCACCTACAGGCTTCCCCTTTTCTCCAAGCCTTGTCTTTATTTTATTTGCCATCAGGTATTTGCCCACAATTTCTCTTCCTAGATGGAGCATCCTACCCAGTGTAAATAGTTTCAATCCATGTGGATTCACACACTGTATCTGATTCTCCATTGCCTCTACTTTTTGCTTAGTCACTTACACCTCTGCAAAACGGGTGCATGCCTTTACCATTCTGATGTGATTAACCCACTGTGTGATTGGCTACACATGGTACAGAATAAGGGCGACTGCAGCCAACACTGCATTGTGCTCTGTTTGCAGTGAAGACAAATGGAAAATCTCAGGTCCAAAGTCCATCAAATTTGCAGTGTTTCCTGTAGTGTTATGCTGAAAATCTGCAAAATTCTGAACTGCATATAATAATGAAACAAACTCTCAGGCAGCCCAGGTCTATGTGATGATTAGCTCCCTTGGAAGGCTCAAACATTAGCAAATCTTTCCAGACCCTAATCTAAGTCTGGGGCTTATGATGAAACTAGGTGAGTGTAAGGGTTGCCAGTTCTTGAATTGTATCTCAAGTCTAGCAATACATGAGCTCTTTCTTAAAGCTCTGACTCCTGGCTTTGAGGTTGTCAGCTTTCTTTTAAAAAAATCTTTCTAGTCCCTCAAGATCATAAAGAAATGATGGGACATTTGTAATCTATAGGCTCAAATTAAAAAGCAAATAAAAACCTAATACATCATTTTTAAACAAGAATCTCATGATTTTAAAGTGACTGTCATGAGATTTCCTTTTTAAAATAATATATTTTGGATTCTTTTTAATTTGGGGGATCTAACTCATGCCTTTTGAATGCTTGCAGTTGGCAAAATGATTTTGCATAGTTTTGAGGTTGGTTGTGAATATTTTGCACACCTCTAACTCTGTTCCCAAACAAATTAATATAAAAAGTTCTTAAAAGTAGGACTAAAACCTCTTCTTTTTTAATACTCTTCTCAGCTGAGTTTTTATATATAATCTTTTTCAGAGATTAAAATGTCCTTGGATGTTTCTACACTAAGTTAAAAAAGTATGGATTGGATGAATGGACTGTACGTTGGATAGAAGCTGGCTAGACCAGTGGGCTCAATGGCTCGATGTTGGGTTGGCAACTGGTAATAAGCAGAGTACCCCAAGGGTTGGTTCTGCGGCCAGTTTTTTTTCCAGATCTTCATTAAATGATCTGGAGGATGGGTTGGATTGCATCCTTAGCAAGTTTGTAGATAACATTAGCTGGCAGAGGGGTAGATATAATGGAGGATAGGGAAAGGATACAGAGTGACCTATAAAAATTAAAATTGAGCCCAAAGGAATCTGATGAGGTTTGATAAGGACAAGGGCAGAGTCCTGCACTTAGGATAGAAGAATCCCATGCACTGCTACAGGACAGGGTCTGACTGGCTCAGCAGCAGTTCTGCAGAAAAGGACCTGAGGGTTACAGTAGAAAAGAAGCTGGATATGAGTCAACAGCATACCCTTTTTGCCAAGACAGGATGATGGCATATTGGGCTTCATTAATGGGAGCATTGCCAGCTGATTGAGGGAAGTATTATTCCGCTCTATTCAGCATTGGTGAAGCCACATTTGGAGTACTGTGTTCAGTTTTGGGACCCCATTACAGGAAGGATGTGGACAAATTGGAGAGAGTCTAGTGGAGGGAAATGAAAATGATTGAGGGGGCAGGAACACATGACTTATGAGGAGAAGCTGAGGGAACTAGGCCTGTTTAGTTTGCAGAAGAGAGGAGTGAGGGGGGATGTGATAGCAGCCTTCAACTATTTGAAGGGGGATTTCATGGATGGTGGAGTTAGGCAGTTCTCAGTGGCAGCAGATGACTGAAGAAGCAATGGTCTCAAGTTCCAGTAGGGGTGGTCTAGGTTGGCTATTTGGAATGTCTTTTTCATTAGAAGGGTGGTGAAGCACTGGAATGAGTTACCAAGGAAGGTGGTGGAATTTCCATCTTTATTGGTTTTTAAGACCTATTTTGACAAAGCCCTGACTGCATTGATTTAGCTGGGGTTGGTTCTGCTTTGAGCAGGGTGTGGACTAGATGACCATCTGAGATCCCTTACAACCCCAATCTTCTGTGATTCTATGATTCTTAAATGATAGCATACGGTTGTTCTTCTAAACATTGAACAGTCTGTGTGTGTTTATCTATAAACTCCTTCTTTGTCATATGCCACTTATGATATTTGTCTACTCTGCTTGTATAGCTTGCAAACTAAGACATGCAATATAATTTAGCCTAAAAAGCAATATACTGTTGTTTTATTTGTATTATGGTAGCACCTTGAGATCTCTAACTGAGAAAAGAGCTGAATTATGCCAAGCACTCTCTAGATACTTAGCAAGAGCCGATCCCTGTCCCAAAGAGCTTACAATGTAAACATGACAGACAGTGACTGGGAGAAAAGAAGCTCAAAATCATCCCCACTTTGCAGATGAGGAACTGAAGCACGAAAAAAGTCACTTCTCTCAGGTCACACCGGAAGTCTTTGGCAAAACTGGGAACATAAGAATGGCCATACTGGTTCAGACCAATGGTTCCTCTTCTCCACTAGTCTGTCTTCTGACAGTGGCTAATGCCAGATGCTTTGGAGGGAATGAACAGAACAGACAGTCATCAAGTGATCCAGTCACCATTGTCCTTTTCCAAAATCTGGCAGTCAAAGGCTATGGACACCCGGAGCATGAAGTTGTGTCCTTGACCACCTTGGCCAAGAGCCATTGATAGGCCTATTCTCTATTTACTTATCTAACTCTGTTCTGAATGCCATTATAGTTTTGGCCTTCAGAAGATCTCATGGCAATAAGTTCCACAGGTCGTGTGTTGTGTGAAGAAGTACTTCCTTTTGTTTGTTTTTAAACCTGCTGCCTATTAATTTCATTGGGTGACCCCTGCATCTTTTGTTATGTGGAGGAGTAAATAATACTTCCTTATTAACTTTCTCCACATCATTCATGATTTCATAGACCTCTGATACCCCACCTTAGTCATCTCTCTTCAAAGCTGAACTGTCCCATTCTTTTTAATCTCTCCTCGTATGGAAGCTGTTCCATACCCCTAATCATTTAGTTGCCCTTCTTTGTACCTCTTCCAATTCTGATATCATTTTTTGAGATGGGGCAACCAGGATTGCACATAGTGTTCACAGTGTGGGCATACTATGGATTACCACTGAAACTAAATCTGACTCTTCCAAGCCCCACCCACTTTAACCACTGTTCCACCCTCCTCTTTACTATTTTGATGTCTATTAGCCCTTTGAAACAATTAGACACAACAAAAGTATTCAAAGATTCTTTAAAAGCAAAGCCCTCCTCTTGTAATGCTGCAGTCTAAGCTAATTGGGGGCTGCCATTTTTGATGGCAGTTTGGGCCAAAGCTGATCTGTGACTTCAGAAATAATTTTCTTTTCAAGTGAACAGAAGAAATCCAAGATAAAAGTGCCAATCAGTGAGTAGGATAGCTAACACTGAGTAGGCCTTCATCTGGGTGAAGGAGAGAATGCAAGAAAACATCCTGTTCCTTCCTCAGGGGCTGCTAGACACCCTGGCACAAAGAGAAGGCAGAGCCATAGCCCTTTGTCTTTGCTCTCTCTCTCCCAGCCCCTCTATGCACCAGCTAGTGGAGTGCTCTAGCACTGAGGTGATTCTCCATGCAGCCAGTCTCTTAGGCCTGGTCTACACTAGGAAATTAGTTCAGTGTATGTCACTTAGGGGTGTGAAAAATCCACACCCTTGAGCGACACAGTTAAACCAACCCCTGGTGTACAGGGTGTTCGGTAAATGTAGCTGCTCCCTCTTGGGGATGCACATTACACTGCAGCGTTTTAAGTGCAGAAAGGCCCTTAAAGACACAATCTCATCCTCTTGTACTTGCTGTATCCTGCCAGTAGTCTACAAGTGGAAACGCCTCTTAAGAAACAAAATTTAAATACAAAAACTGTTCTGAAAGGAGACTTGCCAAGTATTCTATCTGTGTAACAAGGGTGTATGTAAGAAAATGAGGAATATCATTTTAAACACTTTTTGTAGCACTTTTTGCAGGCATAAGAGGTAGGAGGGGAGCAAAACAATAGAACTTTCTCCTATCCCATGTAGTAGGAAGCGCATGGTCTGAGGCATTTAAAATCTTTCGGCAGTTTTACCCTCCTCTATTTTGTAACTGCAACTGCAAATTGTTCCATCAAGGAGGCACACTGCATGTCCCAGAGCAGCAAATGCTGCTAAAAGAATAACACCTAGCAGTACCAATAAAGTATGAAACTCGCAAATTATATCTCTTGATTCATTAGACAGCATCTTGCTCAGTAAAGTATGAAAACTGAGCCAGGAAACCATCCAGCCAGAGTTGTAAACTCTAAATCTTAATCAGTATGAAAAGGAAGAGCTATCAGAGATGTGGACCGAAAATGAAAAAAAAAATCCCTCAGTGTACAGTAGAGCTGGCCAGTCTATGATGCTTGATCAGTGACTGTAATGCTCAAAGTGAACAGGAACTGAATGACATCCCTGGAAACTAAGAATTGTTATACTAAAGCATGGGAAAACCTACTGTAAAATTACAGGAACAAAATATGGGTAATATGGGAAAGTATATTGGGGAACAAGGGCTGACTCTTGAGGAGATGGTTTCTTGCCTAGGGAACCTATTTCCAGTATCATATGTCCCCTAGCTTGGAGTAAGACATTGCTAGCTCTCTTAAAGCCCAGACCAGCACACTAATGGGGAGGAAGAGAAGCTATTCCATTCTGGGTTAGGAATCAGGTCCCCATACCCTCCACTGGTTCAGAAGTTAAGAGGTATAGCTTTGACAATGTGTTTACCTTCCAGCCAAGCTGTCTTAATGAGTTAGCTCTTTCCATAACCCTATGCTCGCCCCAAATGTCCAGAGTTGGAGGAAAAGTTTGGTCAGCCCCCAAGCTCACCATGTGGTAGACAGAAGAGCTCTTCTGTAGAATGGCTGGTAGAGGTTGGGGAGAAGGAATCTTTCTCTGACCCTCTGGCAGGACCCACTTTACCGCCCCATGTGTGGGGGAGGGTCATATGAACAAAGGCTACAATGGGACCGATGTGGGCAAAACTTCACACAGGCTAAAGGGTGTAATCCTCTGATGCACCCTTTTCATCACATCAGTCTGCAGTGACTCTCCATTAGTGTGCATTCTTCGTTGTCTTGGGAGAAACTGGTGGCGCAACAGACGTGGGGGGGGGGGGGCAATTTTGGTGACTGCAATATTCAGGCTGAGAAATTAAGCACTTAGAAGTCAGGAATCAAAGTCAGAGGAGTGAGATAGCATGGGTTGTAAAGCAGCATTAACTCAACCATGTGAGCTACACACACAGGCTGCATCTACACTGGTAAATTAAGTCGACTTAAGCTTGGCTTAAGTCGACTTAATTTGCCCTGGGTCTACACTACTTTGCTTAAGTCGACTTAAGCAAAATTAAGTCGACTTTATTAAAGCACCTTTCTACTTGACCTAAGGCTTAATTCGACTTTTTAAAGTCGAATTAAGCCAGTGTAGCCCTGGGGTAGCCCTAAGTCGATTTAGGGCTACCCCAGGACTACACCAATGCCCTCCCTGCCAGGGGGGGCACAGGGGGAGCCTGGCATGCCCCCCAAAGGGCAGGGCAGAGCCCTGTGTGATGCTGTCTGGATTTAGGGAAGCATTTATGATATTATTTTCAATGGATATCTTATAAATGCTATAATCCATAGGAGCTCTGTCATGTTTGGTATAAATAGAAAGGTAGTAATTTGCTGGGAATGATTATATAGTTTATGTCTAGGAATTCTATTTCAATTAGAAGTTAGGAATATGGTGTTCTATATATACTTTAACATGTTATTTTATTGAAATGGCTGAGAGAGGCGGGTGTGTCAAACCATTGTGTCCTTAATGTTTAGGAATGTGCCAGCTACAATGGTCCCAGGGAGTGACCTGCTGAGCCATTAAGGACATAAGGAATACAACCATTGTGTCCTTAATGGCTCATCAGTTTACTCCCTGGGACTATTCTACCTGGAAAATTCCTAAACATTAAGGAGACAATGGTTGGTGACATCCTCTCTGGGGCATTCCCATAAAATCACACAAGTTAAAGTATAGATAGGAATTCGGTGTTCTAACTTCTAATAGAAATAGAATTCCTAGACATAAACTATACAATCATTCCCAGCAAATTACTACCTTTCTATTGATACAAAATATGACATAGTTCCTATGGATTATAGCATTTATGAGCTATCGATAGAAAATATCATAAATGGTTCCCTAAATCCAGACAGTATCACACACAGGGCTCTGCCCTTCCAGGGTCCCTGTCCCCTTTTGCCCCATTGCACACAAGGGATGCTCCCCCACCACTGTGGACCTGCCCAAGGTCCCCCTAGCCCCACAAAGTCGACCTAGAGCATCCAGTGTGGATGCTCTAGGTCGACTTTGTAAATTCCCCTTCAAGTCGACTTTAATTTTAAGTGTAGACAGACGAAGTTGACTTAGTTGACTTAAAAGTGCAACTGTAGACATAGCCACAGTGTATTCAGGGTCCCTCCTTACGTTTTATCTTGTGGGCTAAACTGAGCCTCGGCTGAATTGTAAGATTTTAGTATACAGGGTCAGGCCAGTGTGACATTGTTAACCCCAAGCATTCAAAAATCATGAGTGAGATGCCAAAAATCGAGAGACTGGCTTTACACAGGGTGAGATTGTGAACAGTGAATGTTGGCTTCTTTTCTTTTGCCCTTAGGTTTCTGAGCCTGCAGGTGCCCTCGAGTCACATCTTCAAGCTTTTCTCTGCAAGTCTGAGGGGTAAAAATACATTTCCATTAAATAAAATGAAAGCTGACAATGGTTTTTCAAACTTAAGGGCAGGGCCCCAACCTGGGTCGCAGCACCGCCGAAAGAGTGGCATGCATTGCTGAAAAAGGTAATTGTTGGGTCACGGGCACAAATGATTTTTTTCAACTGGATCCCGAGGAGAAAAAGTTGAGACCCACTGCCCTAGGCCACCATAGTCACCTGTAGGGTTGGGCCGCCCGTGCACCCCACAGCCCCACCCCATCTCATCTCATGCATCCCTGCTTGGCCGGTCCCCGGAGCTGCTCCGGCTGCACTGCAGAGCTGCACCCGGAGGCGTCCAGCCCAGGCAAGGCGGCAATAGGAGACGGACAGGAGGCAGCTGCCCCGCACCTCTTCCCCCGCGCGTCCAGCCGGCCGCGGCTGCCTGCGCTGAGCGGGAAGGGGCGGCGCCGGCCTGGCATTGCCTCGCGTGCCCCCTGCCGACGGTCCCGGGAAGGGCTGGAGCCGGTCCTGGGAGGGAGGCCGGGCTGGCAGCACGTGGGGAGCCGGCGACGCGGCTGCTCGTCTCTTGCCGCCGGAGCCGGCCGCTGGGGGAACTGGCCGGGAGCGGAGCCGCGCCGAGCCCGCTCCTCTCCCGAGTCCGCCGCCGCGATGAACCAGACGGCCGGGGTGTCCAACAGCGTCCGCTGCCCGAGCGGGAAGGGCCCGAAGGTAGGGGCGGCGGGAGTGCCGCCTCCTGTCCCGAGCGTGCGGGTGCTCAGCCCGCGGCCGGGCCGGGGAAAGGGGTGGGCGCGGTGCGGAGCGGGGACCCCGCGCAAGAGCCAGAGTTTGCAAAGCAAACGAGGAGAGCGGCGGTGCTTTGGACAAGGCGTTTCCCCCGCCGGTCCCCTGGTTCGTTTGGCTGGGCGAGACTAGCCCGCCTGGAATAGAGAGTTTGCAAACTGTGATCTTCCCCTGGGCAGGGATGTTCGCCGCCTCGCCAGGAAAGCCGCACTCCTCTGCTTTAGTTTAGCCCTTTATTGCGGGAAGTGACCTGAGCGAGCAGCCCTGGCTGTGGCAGCTGGACGCTGCATGCAAGAAAACACCATCCATCTTAAACTTTCCTTAGAGGAGAGACACTGATAATCCCTGTGCTGGCCTCTGGTTTAGCTGTTTATCCTGTCTTAAAAGTTTCCTTCGAGACAAACGCCGTGTGCTGTGCTGTGTCACCGGGTAGCGAGGCTTTGCAGCATGTGTGCTCTCTACAGGATAACCCTTCCCATGTTTCTACTGCAAGTTTTACATTTGGGGGAAGAATTGCAAACACCTAGCTGTAGCTGGAGTCTTGTATTGGATGTTATGTGGTAATGAAAGGGACACATGTAGAGAAACGGCAAATCACAGCGTTTCCCAGAAACGCTATACACAGTTCTGATTAATTTTCAACACTGAAATCATGTTGTCTCTTCTGGGTTTTATTTCGTGCAGTTTGACTGAGTGCCAATGCTTGCATGTTCTGTAATTTTGCTTTTTAACCAATGGAGCTCTGACCCTGCAAACACTTGTGCCTGTTAATCTATTTCATGTCTTAGTTCCCCAGCTGTAAAATGGAGATGATAATACACTCCTGTCTCACAGGAGTGTTGTGAGGATAAACTCCATTAATGATTGAGTACATGTGAGTATTACCAGATATTACTGTAGTGTCTACAAGTGTCTAGAAAGATTAGATGAGCTCACTGAAATCAATAGACTCATCTTCATGACCAGCCATGTGCTTACAGTTAAGAATGTGCATAAGGGTTTCAGAACAGATACCTAAATTGGCAGATGGGTCTTGTAAATATTTTGAAGGGGAGACCTCCTTTGACAGTCCCTGTTTTTATTTGGGTGAAGGTTATTCCTTATTAATCATTAACATATCATATCAAATCATATCAAATGCTGTTCTCACTCATAATGGAGAGGGAAGAGGTATTAGTTCTGTATTTATAAAGTTTTGTTCTGTATTTATACAGTGCCTAATTTAATGGAATCCTGGTCCATGAGTGGTGCTCCAAGGTGTGATGATACTACAGATTAATAATACTGGGGTTTGACCTACTGGATCAAAATGTTGTATACTTTTCAGATAATCAATATAGTTTTAATTTAATTTGAGGACCCAAGTAGCATATTTTCAAACATCGTTAAGATGTAGCCCTTACTTCCTTTTGAAATGTATTGCTTTTCCAAGACAGATGAAGGATGACTTAAGTTTTTAAATTAAAACATACAAAGCTCCATGCATGACTAATTCCATTGCAAAGAAGCCTTCCAGAATTCAGACATAACATTACACAGGAAAGAGCTGAAAACAAATAACTAATTTGAAAGAGACAAGAAGCAAAATAGCTAACTTGCCTGGAATGCTGGGTATTGAAGAGCAGAGAAGCTTTCAATAAGTTTATTTTTTCCCCGAAACATCTTGGCAGCCAATGTAGATTCAGTGCCTTAAAAGAGTTGTGATTGCCAACTTGTTGGGGCAAGGTCAATCTGATTCCTGGCTTAGCTGTTTTTTCCTCTCTCTCTCAGGAGTAAATCAGTCAGACAATAATTTTCTCTTGCAAAGATTATGGCTTTGCTTGGTTGCAATGTGCAATGGAGCTAAAATTTTAAAGACAGATGCTATTAAATGAATTATAAAAGTGAATAGATTGATTGAAATTTTGAACGGTAGCAATATGTAAGCATCCACTAAAACTATTTGCATCTTATTGGCAAACCCATTTAACTTCTTCAGCTGGCTTAACAAACACCCAGCCAGCCATGTTGCTCATAGTCCCCACTGAACGACTAAATTCGTTAGCACTAACTGTTTTTCAGAAAATATTTTGTGTACATATAAAGGGCCTAAGTCTACTTGCTTTATGCCATATTCCAAAGGGGTAGCCGTGTTAGTCTATTGTAGAAAGACAACAGAGTCTTGTGGTACTTTTAAAGACTAACAGATTTATTAATCGCATGAGCTTTCGTGGGAGAAAATCCCACTTCGTCAGACGCTTTGAAGATAGGAAAGTTACAGAGTGGGAGGAAATTAAATGCAGGGGAGTGTATGACATAGCATCAGGTTCGTTCACCTGCTCATCCACCAATGTGATTTATGCCATCATGTGCCGGAAATGCCCCTCTGCCTTATATATTGGACAGACAGGACAGTCTTTGCGCCAAAGAATCAATGGACACAAATCTGACATCAGAAACTGCAATACTGCAAAACCTGTAGGGGAACACTTCAACCTCCCTGCTCACTCCGTTAACGACTTGTTAATAGCTGTGTTGACACAGATGAATAACAAATCACAGCTTCAAAGAGAGACTGCAGAACTTGAATTTATATGCAAATTTGACTCAGTTGCCTTGGGGTTAAACAGGGACTATGGATTTTTCTCCCATTACATCAAGTGAATTGACCTCCCCCCTCCTCTATGTGCTGTTCCCCAGTGTTTTGAATCCTAACACCTACTTTGATTTGCTGTTACAGCCTGACCTGATGCTATGTCATACACTCCCCTGCATTTAATTTCCTCCCACTCTGTAACTTTCCTATCTTCAAAGCGTCTGACGAAGTGGGATTTTCTCCCACGAAAGCTCATGCGATTAATAAATCTGTTAGTCTTTAAAAGTGCCACAGGACTCTGTTGTCTTTATGCCATGTGAGTTACTCTGTTGCCTTCTCCTGGACAGCTTGTGTAAACAAAATGAGGAGGATTTATTTCACAGTAGTACTTATTGGGGGAAAAAACCTCCATCAGTAAACATGTATTTAAGGCTTTCTACCTTTGCAAACACTGAGAGTATGGAGCCCACTTCTGTTTACAGTGAAGTCATTGGGGACATCTCCCGTTGTTTTCAATGGAAGCAGGATTGGAAGCACACTAGTGAAGTCAATCTTAAAGGAAGGATGTTCCACTAGTTTGTGGTTTAGCTTTGGACTTGGGAGATCTGAATTCAATTCCCTGCCCTGCCAATCTTTCTGTATGACCTTGGTAAGTCATGTAGTCTCTGTGGGTATGTCTACACAGCATGGGGTAGCCTGCGGCCTTGAGTCTCAGAGCCCCGATAAATAGACTTGCACTGTGATACCAAAAATAGCTATGTAAACATGGTAGCTTGGGTGCTCAAGTGCACCCCTCTCCCTAAGTTTCAGAGCCTGAGCTGTAATGTCTGTACAGCTATGTTTAAGCCCATCGTGCAAGGTTGAGTCTGTCACTCCGGCCTCAGAGACTCATTGCCACTTGCTGTATAGATGTCTTGTTTGTGCTTTACTTCCCCATCTGTAAAATGGGGTAATATCACTGCTCTGCCTCACAGGCTGTTGTGAGGTTAAATATAGTAAAGATTTGAAGGATGCAGATGGTGAGGTAATGGGAGTCATGTAAGCAGAGTTAGGCAGGAAATGGTTTTCTTGTCCTGTGGATATTTTGTAGAATTTGAAATTTTTTCTTATCGCAGAATATGACAAAAAGTTAAAAACTTGGAAATATTCGTAAACTGATAACTTGATTTTTTTTTTTCTAATTTGGGCTCAATCAAATGTTTCATTTAGTTTTCAAACTTCTTTATTTAATCTCTTATTTCTTTTTGGGGTCAGTCTAACTAGCTTAACATTTGAAACAAAATAATTCTGAACCAGAAAACTGGAATTTTTGGTTTAGAAAATGTCCATTTTAGTTTTAATGAATTGGGTTTCTTAGGTGAAAAAAACAATTGGTTGAAATATTCTCAACCAGCTCTCCCTTAGGGTGCATCTACACTTGTAAATGAAGTCAACTTAAACTTGCTTAAGTCGACTTAATTTACTCTGCATCTACACTACAGTTTCCGTAAGTCGACTTAAGCAAGTTGCTTAAGTCGACTTAAGGAAAATAAAGTCGACTTAATGAAAATTAAGTTGACTTTATTAAATCTACTTTTAGTTCGACTTGAGGCTTAAGTCGACTTTAAAAAGTCGACTTAAGCCACTGTAGACCTGGAGTAGCCCTAAGCTCGGGGGGGGGGGGCGGGCCCACAGGGGGAGCCTGGCATGCCCCCCCACAGGGCAGGGCAGAGCCCTGCCTACCCTGCCCCTATGCTCTGCCAGGGTCCCTGTCCCCCTTTGCCCCTTTGACCTACCCTAGGTCCCCCTAACCCCTAGAAGTCGACCTAGGTGTCCAGTGTGGATGCTCTAGGTCGACTTTGTAAGTTCCCCCCTAAGTCGACTTAAAATTAAGTGTAGACATGCTAAGTCGACTTAACTAAAGTCAACCTAAATTTACAAGTGTAGACATAGCCTGTGTGAGGTAGAAAATAGAAAGGGATTCTGGAAACTTCCAACAAGAGAGCATGGTACTTGCCATAGATACAAGTAACACCAGCTGAAAGATGTTAGTGAAGAAAATATATCTTTGTCTTGTTTCTGTTGTGCCTTTGACAGGACCGTGTGCAGAGTCAGCTTCACTGCTTTGCTGATGGGCAGTGTCTCTTCCTGTCTCATGCACTCGCGTGATGACACCATTCTCTCACTTGTGCTGCCTGGAGGGCTGCTCAGGTGCATTCTCTTCCACGGATCTTGCAAGATGGTGTATGGGGCCAGGAGGCTGACTCCTTTTTCCCATGCTCCCTGCATAGAGCTGGGGTGCGGGAGGGCTATGGGGGAACTTCCTCCTTCACTCAGTCTCCTAGATAGAGATTCGGAGCAAAGGGGGGGTGGACAAGAGGGCTGAGATAAGTAAGGGGAAAACAGGGGCAAACAAATTTCATTTCCCAGTTCCCTGCATATAGCTGGGGGTGGGGTTCAGTTCACCTTGACTCAGAACTACGGTGCAATGGAAGCCTAATGGAGAGCAGACTGGGTCCTTCTTCCTCAGGCACATTTCTGAAGATCCCAGGGAGGCATTCAGAAGTGGGAGTGGAGCCTATCTGACTCTCTGGCTGCTGAAAAGCATGGTAGGCAGCAAGCATGGGCATAGAGGTAGTGGTGGTGTAGAGCAGGGGTGTCAGAGTCATTTAGCCTTGGGGGCCATTTCTGCCAGCAACTCAGTCTGGTGGGCCATACACCCCTCTCCCCCCACTCCCTCAAGATCCCCACTTCCTACTCTAGCCCCCAAGCTCTCCACCTCCTGCTACCCGACACCCCTCTCCTCCCCCCCCCCCCGCAGCAGTGCGGCTCCCCAGCAGCTGGCCCAGAGCTCCTGACCCCACACCCAGCACGGGAGAGGGGGGGCAATGGGCCCGCTTCCCTCCCCCCAGGCCTTGGCCTGGCCTGAGGACTTTGCTGGAGGCCCACTGGCTGGCTGCATGGCGCAACAGCCAAGCGCCCCCAGCCTGCCTCGCCCCCTGGGGCTGACCAGCTGGTCAGGGGGTGGGACACGAGTGCCATGCAGAGCTTGGCTTCTGGCCAAGCCCTCTGTCATCAGCGGCTGAGTCCACTCCCCAAGTATGGACCACAGCAGAGTGGACCGTGGGCTGCAAATGGCCCGCAGGCCGCACATTTGACATCTCTGGTGTAGAGAATGGGTATGAGGAGGGGAGTGCTGTTTGACTTATGCTTGCTCACTTGGTGAAGTGCACAAGTACCTTCTAAACATCATCAGGGAGATGGGGGTTGGGGGGGCGGGGATGTGTGTATGTGTATTTGTGAATGAATACAGAGAGAGAGAGAGAGAATTTTGGGACACAGAGAATGTTCTGTCAAAAACCTCCATTTTTAAAAACATTAGTCCATTCCAAGAGCTTAGCTGAAGAGTATCCCTTTAAGAGCCCAATTCTTATGCCTTTTGAAATCATTGGGAGTCTTTCCATTGCCTTCCCAGCACACCGGGTCAGATCTTGTAAATGGCCTGAGTATAAATCAAAAGACCGAAAAGGTTTGAAATCACTCAGAAATATGGCAAAGATGAATGATGATGGTGCATCTTGGTCAAATCTAATGATACTGCATTAAAGTTGAGCAAACGGGAACTCACTGATGGAAATAGTCACTAAGTGCTGTTGGTGGGACGTTTTTTGAGCAATTGTGGGTATTAATTAAGCGTGAACCGTATCTTAGTATTAAAAATATAACTACTAAGAAAAGTAGGTGCATTGAAGAATTTTGTTTTTGCACGGCTGTCTAAATTATTGAAACCTAATAACTTTTTAGCAATAAAAAAAGAAGGCTTATGGATAACCCTGAACAGTTAATGCAGCCTTTAAAAAAAAAAAAAAAGACAACTATACTAGTTAGTAATACCAATGTCTAGAAAGTGGGCTCGGGAAGACAATTCTAGGGCTTTTAAAAGTTGCTTGTTGCCTCATACAACGTCCTTGCTCCCTTACGCTTGACTGCATAAGAAGTTTAGAACGTATTGCACCTTGGTAGCTTCCCTGTTATTGTGAAAAGAATAAATTTCATGTATGAGACTATACAGAATAGCAGTTTGTCAGAGTGGGATTGACAATACTTGGGTGCCTGAGCACCAGACTTAGGCACCTTAGTTTGGGATTTAGGCACCTAAGTCCCAGTTTTGGTTTTGCTGTGATCCACAAAACTCTCATTAAACTCTTCAGACACCTAGACTCACTTGGGGCCTAACTTTTTGAAGCTCTGGGCAGGCATACTGCTGTTCTGCTCCAGGCATCTGTCTCTCTACTTAAGCCCCAGAATGATTCACAAACCGGAGGAAGACAGATGGCCAAACTCCTGATGTGTGATGTGTGCTGACCAATCCTGTAGGCAGCTTCTGAGCACACCTACCAAATTGGGTCCAGCTCAAAAATCCAGATGGAGGAGGTTCTCTTTTAACTTTTATTTAGGTAGTTAGAGCTCTTGCCTGGAATGTGGGACAAACAGATTCAAGTTCCTCCTCTATGGCAGAGGGAGGAGAGAAGATATGAAGTGGAGGTGAGTGGGGCTCTACCATTAGGGGGAGCATGTGGAACTGGGATAGATTCAGCCCAATAAATTGCAAAGAAAGTCTCAAGTCTTCCTTTTTTTTAAAAAATGACCCCCTGATATATTTTCTCTTCAAGAGAAGAAGGTGACACCATTAAATTTACTGACCACATAAATATCGGTTAGATCCTAAATAACTTTTGAAAGTTAAATGCAACGAATAGTCCATCAATTTGTCTTCCTTTAAGGCTCAGGTTTAGAATTTCCTGTGTTTGCATCATTTCTATATTTTTTGTAACTCTTTTGTATGGTGCAGCATAACGGGAGTGAGGTTCCTCGTACCCAGCCTTGTCTCCCTAAGTGTGAGCCTACTAGGACTTCAGCAGTCATTTTCTCCAGGTTCTGCCAGGTGGGTTGCAATGGAGAGGGAGATGGTGCTCCCTGGAGCTCCAGAAGTTAATGCATTGTGGCTCCTTCCAGCACACACCAGCTCTTGGGTTGGTGTATCAACGCACGGCCCTCCAACACACAGGGGAGAGAGAGCCCTCAATGGATCTATCGTTGAGGCTGTACCTCGGGTCACCATTGGGAAGATTGCAGTACTGTTCTAATCTGTATATGTTTGTGGGTGTTGCTGCTGCTTTTCATCATTAATGAGAGCTAAACCCACGATAGCATTTTAGTGGGTGTTTATGCTAACAGTTGGCACTTTGAAAACTCAGGCAGAGCACTGAGACCATTGCTAGAATATGCAATGGCTTTTTAACTATACGGCAGAGATATGTGCAAATGTTGGAGAACCTAATATGATTTAACAGTTTTATATTAATATTTATCTTATTAGTTAAAGCAGGTGAATGGAAATTCATGAAAAATCTTACATGTGCACAAACTGGCTATTAGCAGGTTAAAAACTCTGTAAAGGAGCTCAGTCATTAAATAACTATGAGCTGTATTAAAGTAGTGATGTTTATTTGTAATATTGAAGCCAGTGGACTACTCAAGTCAAAATAAACTATCCTACCAACTTCAGGAGTCAAACACTCAATTCAAATGATGTGAAGATGATGTATTTTAGCATCCAAATGCTTTTATGTCCTCAGAAGCCTAAAATGATATGCTGAGCATATAATATGGAGCATCAGTGGTTCCCAAACTTTTTGGCTTGAGTACCACAAATATAATTTTCACAACCCTGAAGGGCCACCAGTCTCTACCAGAAGCCCAGTCCCTCCCCCCTGCAGCCAAAAGGAAGGCGTTGAGGATTCAGCAGGGACCCAGCATCTAGGGACCCAGGCAGGGTGCTTTGCTGTGCTCCCTGCTACAGCCGAGGGGCGGGGAGAACTGATCTCCCGTCTCCTTGGCTGCAGCAAAGAGCCTGCGGCAATGCGCTCTGCCTGTCTTCTTAGGCAGCGGCTCCCTTCTGCAGCCAGTGGGAGAGAAGCCCTGGGCCACTCTGAAAGACCCTGCAGGCTACTTTTGGCCCACGGCCCATGGGCTGGGAACCACTGATCTAGGGCCTTCATTAAGAGAGAGATGGATTCCCTAGGCCAGTGATTTTCAACTGCTGTGTTGCAATACATCAGTGCATCCTGCTACATGACTGAGTGTGTAGCCCAGAGGTGACCCGCTGCTGAAAGAAAAACCCCACTGCCAAAACAGAGCCAGCAGCGGGGGCTTTCTTCTGGCAGTGTGGGAGCTTGTGTGGTTGCGGGGAGTTTGTGCTGCCCCTGGGAGCTGCGGTGGCAGTGGGGGGGGGGGTTCATGCTGTGGCAACAGGAAGTCTTGGCGGTGATGGGGAGGGTCAGCACTGCCACCAGCTCCCCCCTCCCTCCCGATGGTGGATGGTTAGTGCTGCCGCTGAAACTTTTGGCAGTGGAGGGAGCCGTGGTGGCGACAGGGGCTTCAACAGCAGTGTTTTGTGATGCCAGTGAAATTTAGGGGATGGCATTCTTTTTCGGTGGAGAGGAGCATCCTGTGTCATGCACGGTTGGGGGGGCTGCCAACCATGTCGTGACATGAAGAGGGTTGAGAACCCCTGTCTTAGGTTATGGGGGAGGAGGAAAAGCGTCTTCACTTCCGATTCTGTTCATTGTTCATTGGAATCTGGTTGGGGCATTTTGCTATTGATGTTGTTATATCAAGAACAGAAAGATTTATTGATTGATTTACTGAAACTTCACCGATGCTGAGCCCTTTTATGTTCAGTGAATATGCTGTCTGGATAGAGTTTGATTTTCAGTCTCTAAATTGTGGGAAATTCTTAAAACAGCAGGTAAAGTTGACCCAGTTGTGTGGGTTTTTGTTTTTTCCTGTGGATCAAGTAGACTGAGTATTAGCTAGATTTCAGTGGGTAACCCCTGGTTGGGTGTTTTTGTCTGTATATGGGTCTGGGTTCTTGAGAGCTGTCATCTCAATAGGGTCAGAGAGGAAGTATGATCTTGTGGCTCAGGAACTGGTGATATGAGTGCTGGGCTGATTCGTGTTTTAGCACAGACTTCTCCAGCGACTGGGTGAGTCATTTAGAGTCTAAAAGTGCACCACTGAATCAGTGGGAATGTTGTCATTCCAGGTTTGGTGAACTTTGCCATTCTGAGACTGGGGCTATTATCTATGATTCATTTCTCACCTGTAAAAAAAACAGATCTTTGCTTTGCTTTCATTGTGAGATATTGGGGGCAAGTACTGTCTCTTACAGCGCCTAACTCAATGGAGCCCTGATCCCAGCTGTAGCTGGCTGGTGCTACTGAAATACGAAATAATAAAAATCTGAGCCTTTCTCAGACTTTGATATTCTCCTTTCGCTGGGAATAAAAACACCTAGAAAGGACAGACATGTATGAAATTGTGCGCAAAGTATGCATATGAAGATTCCTTGTGTCATGCCATCACATATACAGAACGAAATAAGTTGTAGCAAACCAAAGCTATGTCTCCAGTGGAAACCTCAGAAAACTGAAACCTACAGATCATGGGCTGGGGGAGATTTTAAGCACTGTGATCCTTAAAGTGTGCCTGCAAATTGAGAAGGAGGCAGAGGATCAATGATTTTGACCCTCTTTTTGTGTGAGGTCAGGTCAGCAAACTCTCACATATTTGCAAATAGCCTTTCTATGCTTGCATTCCAGAAACAGTGGAATTATGCTGGACTGAAGGGCAGGTGTAATTTAGTAGTACTACCCAAGGCAGCAGTAATTTGCAATGTATTTTTTATTTTAGTGGTTAGGCTGTGCTTGCAGGTTGCTAACTTACATGTTTTGGCTTTTGTCTGACTTCTCCCTAGATTATCACAGACATATCTTCATGTTTGCAGATTTTGGACTGGATGTCTTGAGCAGCAATTCGTCCAATGTGGCATTGTCCAAATCTGAGATTTTAAGACTCTCATCAGCTTGTGTGATGGAGTATTCGCCTTGCTCATCTAAATCTATGGAAACATATGGCTTACCCCTTCCCCCCACAAAAAAACAAACAAAAAAGTAGAGCAAATATTCAGTAATTGCTACTTCACTCTAACACAATAATTTATATGAAACTAACAAACACCTAGGAATCCCGCCATTGTGTGGCTGTACAAACACAGAAGAAAAAGATGGTACTTGCCCCCGAAGAGCTTAGACTTAAAGCTATCTTTGATTTGTTTGCTGATTTGTTCTTTCATGTGCTTATATGTTAGGGTCACCTATATTGAGCAGCGTCAAGGTCAATACTACCAAACTATATGTATGCGTAGCACATCAGCATAGCATTGGGATCTTTCATTCCCTCACCTGGTATTCTACCTCTATTGTATTTTTCGTGGAAGGGGTGGATGCGGTGTATATGACTTCTAATAATATATTTTAAACGTGATTTAGCATCAGTGGAAACTGAAATGTTACTTCTCCACAGACCAGGTTTCCTTCCGCAGTTGTCCTGATGACACCCCTCAGTTCTGATCCTGAGATGCCACTGGGGCCTTGTGATGGGGCATCTGTCCTACACTGGCACGGAACAGGTTAAAAGAGGCCTAGGAAGGCTACAGGAGGAAGCAGCCAATAGGAGGGAGGTTGTGAGGAATAGCCAATCCGGACCTAGTAGGCCCATATAAGAAGGGCTGCAGGGCAGAGTAAGATCAGTCACTACCTAGAGCTCAAGGAGAGACGTTTGTGCTCCTGGGAAGAGGAAAGAACTTCAGTACCTTGGACAGAGCAAGTTCCAAAGGGGTAGCTGTGTTAGTCTACTGCAGAGAAATGAACAGTCCAGTGGTACTTTTAAAGACTAACAGATTTATTTATTGCATGAGCTTTTGTGGGAGAAAATCCCACTTCGTCAGATGCTTTGAAGACGGGAAACTTACAAAAAGGGAGGAAATTAAATGCAGGATCAGGTCAGGCTGTAACAGAAAATCAAAATAGGTGTTAGGATTCAAACACTGGGGAACAGCACATAGAGGAAGGTGAGGTCAAATCACCTGCTTTAATGAGAAAAACATCCGTAGTCCCTGTTTAACCCCAAGGCAACCGAGTCAATTTGCATATAAATTCGAGTTCTGCAGTTTCTCTTTGAAGCTGTGATTTGTTATTCATGTGTTTCAGCACAGCTATTAGCAAGTTGTCAATGGAGTGAGCAGAGAGATTGAAGTGTTCCCCTCTTGGTTTTTGAGTGTTGTGATTTCTGATGTCAGACTTGTGTCCATTTATTCTTTTGTGCAGTGTCAGAAGCCTCTGAAGGGAGGCCAAAGCAGGTGCTGGGGGCCAGGGGAAGAGGCCCAGGGAAGCATAGCGATATTAAGGGGAATTAGGGAGATGCTGCGGGTGGCAGCCATCCGCAGGGTTTGTCGGCTGGGAGCCGGAATACTGCATGAGCCCTAGTCCTCACCCACTCTGGAAGTGGCTGGACAGTTGGACTGCAGTACAAACCCCCAGACGGGAGAAGCACGAATGGTGACACAGCCCTCTGTGAAGAGGATGCCATGGTTCCTGAAGTGACGCAGGTCAAAGAGCAGATATGACCGTGGACAAAGTACCATTGGGAGAGGGTAAACCAGCCTGTTGAGCCCAAGATAGCCACCAGAGGATGTCAGCATGGTGAGTGCAGCCCCATCACAGAGCCCATGTAGGGCTAAGGGGTGTGGGTCAGTCTCTCTTCCATTTTAGTCCTTGTGTGCTGTACTGAGGGTGTTTTATTTCTCTATTAAATGTGTGTGTGATTTACTGCTCACAAAAGACCCTAGACCGACAGCCTCAGGGAGAGGAAGATTCTTTTTCTTCCACAGAAACAGCACAGCCAGCAACGGTTATAGATACTCCACAGTGCCCTGCCTGTATGTCTAACTCCTGACTTGAAAGGACCATCAATACCTCTTCACTAGGCACTCGCCCAACATCACCAAATTTCTTCTCGTTGGATACTGATAGGTCTCACAACTCTGGCTGATCTGGGCCCTTTAAGATGCCTCCATCTGGGCATCCAGAAAAGTAAGTCCCCTGAAATTACTAGTCACTTTTGAAATTTCCAGAGGGGTAGCCCTGTTAGTCTGTGTACAGCAAAAACAACGAGAGTCCTGTGGCACCTTATAGACTAACAGATTTTCTTTGGCATAAGCTTTCGTGGGCTATAACCTCATCTGACGAAGTGGGTTATAGCCCATGAAAGCTTATGCCGAAGAAAATCTGTTAGTCTGTAAGGTGCCACAGGACTCTCGTTGTTTTTTGCTAGTCACTTTTGAAAATCTTGGGCCTGTTACAGCCAGTGATCTAAGTGAAAGGCTTGATATGCCACTATTACTAGCTCCTTCAAAGTCTGTATTTCTGACAATACTTCGAGTGGATTTTTTCTGCAGATGAATGGAATAGTACGGTACATTACTATGACTTTAATGAAGTGTAATAAATGTTATGTGAGATCACCTTATTATGATAAAAATCTCGTGTTTGAAATTATACCTTTGACATAAGAGGATTACAAGTAACCTTCAATTATTAGCCTTCCTCAGTCAAATATTTTTCCTGTTGTTTTCCTGTTTCAGTGAATCTTTCAGTATGTGGTACCCTGAGAAGTTTTGAGTGTTGACTGACATTGACACACAAAGAGATTAAGGAAAACTCTTCTTTTCATGCATGGGAGATTTATGTGTCTAACTCCCATTAATATTAATGGAAGCATCACTTCTAAATCTGATGTGCATTGATGGGAGAGAATAGCCACTAAAGCTTTTTCAGAGTATAAAGCATAATGTTTATTGAAGAACCTTGTAATGAAAACTGTGCTTCTTGGCACTTACATTTTAGTTATTGTACAAAAATGAGGCCTCCAGCACCTTAAATTGTAGTTTGCAGTGACATTACTACAAATCACTTAATCTGTTTCAACACTCATTTATTACAAGGAAGTTAGAGGCATTCATTTGGATGATCTCCATATCAGAATCCAAATCTGAGCACAAAAATCAATGTTTTAGCCAAGAGCTGTCTCTTGTAGGTTGTTAACTCATGTACTTTGACATTTCTCTGACTTCTTCCTAGACATCCCCGAGACATCCTCATGTTTGTAGCTTCGGGCAGGGTATTTTAATAAAGTAGGAACTTACTCAGTATGGCATCTTACCAAATCTGAGATGTTAAGAATCAAGTAAGCTTTTGTGACGGAGTTGTTTTAGGTCTTCTCTCTCGCAGGGTAATTTGGTGTGGTTTTTTTGAGCTTGTAAACAGCACACTTACTGTGTGCAGCTAAGAAATGGTTACTTCTTGCAAAAGCCAAACAGGCAGATCTATCTAGAATAGACACTGAGCTAAAAAGAGAAGATGTAGATGTAATCAAAGCAGAATCCTGTGTGCAAGCCAGAATGTATGAGTCCTAACCTCTGTACCACTCTAGATGTAGTAAAGTCAATATTTTTCAATACTATGACAAAGTTTAGGTGCCCATCAATCCGTGTAAAAAAAAAAAAAGAGAGAGAACTGTATCATGATGCAGCTGGGAAGAGGACTGGTGTACCTATGAAATTAGCTGATGGTTTGTTTGTTTGGTGGTTTTTTCAAAACAAACAAACATGAGTGCAGATAGCCATTAACCAGCTGTTTTCAACATTTTAGGCACACAGCTGGGACAGTGTTTCCCAAAGTGTGATCCCCAGAGGACTGTCTGAGAGGGGGAGGCACCAACAGACCTCTCAAATGTTCTCCAGAGTCTCTGTTTTTATTTAAAACAATAAGTAATAAGTCCCCAGCTGCTATCATCATAGAGAAGAACCATCAAAACATGAAGCAAGTGTAACAAAGCCAGAGATGTCTGCCTCAGTCCATAGGCAGTCTTAGCAGGTGGGCAGTTGCCCAGGGCCCCATGGGGGAAGGGGACCCACCTACTGCTGCTTTAAGTGTCCTGTCAGCATGCATGTGCACCGGTCAGGACAGCAGCAGCAGCAGCAGCAGCAGCAGCAGCAGCAGCAGCAGAGAGCCAGTCAGTCGGGCAGTAGGTAGCCAAGGGCAGGGGCGGCAGGGAGGCCACATGGGGGAAGGGGCTGGCTGTGGGGAGAAGGCGGTAGCCGGGGGAAGGCTGTAGGGGAGAAAGGGGGCTGGGGGAGTCTGCAGGGAGCTGTGGCATTGGAGCCCCGGGGGGGGGAGCTGGGGGGCCCTGATGAGGTCTGGTGAGGCAGGGGGCCAAAAGTCAAGGATGGGGCTCCACACATGGCATGGGGGGCCTCCCCATGCTTGACTTTTGCCCTGGGCCCCAGGATCCCTAAGACCGCCCTTGCCTGAGTCTTCCGAGACACTGAAACAGTAGCTCTTTGTGATATGATTAAAACATTTCAGTTGGTGTTAGTTCAGATGACAGAGGTGATCGTTTAAATGGTGGCGTTATTAACTATTTTATTGCTTATCGATGCATGCAAGAAAGGAAAAGAGGGATCCTCTTATAAAGAGCTACTTCAGCAATTCCTAAATTGTGGGGCATGCCCCCTGGGTAAGGCAGCACAAAGCACCTGCTGTTGGGGAGCAGACAATATATAAACTAGGGCCTTCGCCACACTACAGAGTTTTGTTGACGCATCTTACACGGACAATCAAAAAAGCCCTGTAATGGCATCGCTTGCTCATGTTCACACAATGCTTCTGCTGGCAGAGCACATCCACAGCTGGCAATATAGCACTGAGGGTAGCGATTCCACTGTGCAGCTCTCCATCTTCTGCAGCTAGGAGTTGTGGGAAGGTGGAGTGGATGGCAGTGCATCAGGGATGCAAGCTTGATGCATTTTTTTCTGTCCCATCATTCCATGGGCTTCAGACTGCGTTTTACAACATATTTCAATGGCCCTTCTTTATGTCTCCATCTGAAAGGATGGATCCTGCACTGTTTTCCATTGTTGTAGTCAGTGTGGTGAACACATTGGGTGTGGATGGTCATGCAGTGTATCGGGAACTCCCGAACCGAACAGGAATCAGAGGGGCCTGATCTGCCGTGTGGCATGGAAAGAAAGAACACCAGATTACTTTTGGCATTCACAGGGCAGCTGCATTCAGTGAAGCATCACTTTTGGGCCCAGGAAACAGTCACTGAGTGGTGGATTACATGGTTATGCAGATCTGGGATGAAGAGCAACGGTTGCAGAATTTTCAGATGTGGAAAACCGCCTTCCTGGAGCTGTGTGTGGAGCTCATCCCAATACTGCAGCTGAAGGACACCAAAATAAGAGCTGCTGTCTTGGTGGAAAAGCACTTGGCAATTGCCATATGGAAGCTGGCATCTCCAAACTGCTACCAGTTGGTCACAGATCAGTTTGGAATTGGGAATTCCACCACTGGGGCTGTACTAACACATTAACCACTTTCGGCTATGCAGGACCATGACTCTTGGAAATGTGCATAAAATAGCGGCTGGCTTTGCAGGAATGGGATTCCCTAATGGCGGCATATACCAATATTGATATTGGACTGTCTTGCGATATAGTACATCAATAGAAAGGGATGCTTCTCTGTGGTATTGCAGGCACTTGAGGATCACTATGGGAATTTCTCGGACATCAATGTGCAGAGTTGCAAGACACACACCTCTTCAGGAATGCTGGCCTGTACCAAAAGCTGTAAGCGGGGACTTTCTTTCCAGACCATAAGATTCCAATTGGAGATATCGAATGAACATAATGATCTTGGGAGACCAAGCATCCCCCTTACTCCCATGGCTCATGAAACCTGGAGAGCAGCAAGCAGTGCTTCAACAGTAGGCTGATTAGACCTAAAAGAGTCAAACATTGCCATGGCCATAATAGCTTGCTATGTGGTCCATAATATTTGTGAAGCTAAGGGTGAAAAGTTTCCTTCGGAGCAGAAGTGGATTGCCAGATGGCTGATTTTGAGCAGTCAAATACCAAGGCTATTAGAGAGTACAATGGGAGGTATTTGATTCAGGGAGGCTTTGAGGCACCATTTTAACAATCAGCACCAGTAGTCTGTCTTTCTATACAGCACTCTGCCATGCTTTGTTAACTTGCCTCCTTGCATGAAAATTTTGATGATTCCTGACTGTGATTTGTAGTCTGCAAATGATCCAGTTGCCACTGTGTATTAATTTCAGCAGCAGCCTACATATGGAGGAGACAAATAAAGATTACCTCTCAGAGAGAGCATGTTTTTATTAAATGCCAATTAACAACACACACAAAACGCTTAGTGGGAAGGGAGATAACAGTGATGTGAAGAGTAGACTCTCATAGCCAGTCCAGCTATCATTTTGGAAGCTGTCTGAAAGGGGAGAGTGAACAGAGTGCCTGGATGAGGTTGGAAGGAATGTGTGGGAGGAATTTAGAGAGGGTGTGGTAAGCAGTTCTGTCTCGGCTGCAGAGGAGGGCAAACATGCATGTATTCTGTCTGCAGTGTCATTAGGGACTGCAGCATTTCCATTCTGACCTCCATCACTTTTATCATCCACTCCTGGCCCATTAAAGTTTGCACTGTCTGCAGTCTGTCTGTGTGCTCTGTCTGCAGTGTCATTAGAGATTGTAACATCTCCTTTTGGACCTCCATCACTTTTATCATCTGCTCCTGGGCCATTGAAGTTTGCTGCTGGCTCTCCTTTCTCTCCATTTTATAATTTTCATTTAAAGTCTCTCTTAGCATCCTGCATTCTTGTTTTTCAGCCTCTGAGGTTTGGAGGATCTCTCCAAACGTCTCATTCTTGTGTCTCCTTGGTCACTTCCTTATCTGGCGGAGGCATTCAGCAGGTGTTTAAGGAGTTTGAAAGGTCACATCTGCAGAAGCACAAGAAACAATAAA
Organism: Pelusios castaneus; assembly: GCA_007922175.1. Classification (NCBI taxonomy): domain Eukaryota; kingdom Metazoa; phylum Chordata; order Testudines; family Pelomedusidae; genus Pelusios; species Pelusios castaneus. Next base: position 417,306 of record ML685862.1, read on the forward strand.
CAGAAGCATGATTATTAGTGCAGTCGCAAAATCAAATTGTGTTAGTAAAATTACACCTCTTTTTAAATACAGATCGGTTTCTCATTGTCCCTTAGCAAGCACAAAGCTTGGTGAATGCCCTAAACATAGTGAGTCTGGCCCAGGAAAGGAGTGCAATCAAGATGGGGCAAAGGGTCTAGGAGGTGGTTTTGCGAGGAGATCACTGCAGACTACTAGGGACAAAATTACAAATTCTGCCAACATTTTGCAGAGGTGAGGGTCATAGAAGCCGATCTCACTTTTGAGGGTAAGCAAGGATTTATCTCCTGCATGCAAGTCATAATACCACTCTGTGCCTCCATTTCCCCATCTGTATAATGGAGGTATTGGTGTTGGCCTCCTTTGTAAAGGGCTTTGAGATCTACAGATGAAAAGTGCTATATAAGAGATGGGCATTGTTACTATTACCCTTCTCTGCTCTTTATTAATGAGCATTCAATGTAAGAGAACACATTGAAAATGGATCACTCTCAGGGGCAAGGCCATTCAGAAGTTGTCATTAAGCTTTCAGGTTAAGCAGAAAACCCTGGAACCAAACAAACATGGAAATGTATCCATTGGTTATCAGTTTTAATGATTATTGTGCAAATCTGTTCTTGGGAATGGATTTATTTTCTAGTCTGAATTGTTAAACTGCAACAAAGAGGAATTGGAGCCACACTTGCTCCATTCTCAAGCAGCTTAGCAGGCAAAGAACTTGACTCTAAAGCATTTAACTCCTTACTGACCTTCTTCGCACTTGCAAACCTGACTTTTCAAAATGAGCAGTGATTTCTGGTTTTGTTTTTTGTGTGCATCAAGTTTTGGGTTCCCAACTTTAGTCTTGATTTTTTCAGAGTATTGATGCTTAGCTCCTTCTGAAAATCAGGCCTCTTTTGTTGTTTTAAGTTGGGCACCCAAAAATCGAAAATGTGGGCCTCAATATTTTGGCATCTCTCACATCACGATTAGGTATAAAAAGTAAAAATCTAAACCAATGTTATTCTTAGAAACCAAAAAGCAAAGGACACCATTTCCTATTCATATAAAATGAGCATTCCATTTTCTCATTCAGTTTGGCATGCTAGTGTGAAGTTGATGGAGCTCAGCCAAGGATATGCCCCATTATCCCCATCTACATCAATGGAGTTTTGCTTGAGTAAGGACTACAGCAATGGCCCCAGTATCATTTTTTCTCTCTGACACTAGACTATTCATTACTTACATTCTATCAACAACCAAACTACAGTTGATTAGTTTCTCCCAAGAGGACATGGTAAGGTGAAGATGACATCCCTCTGTGGGTAGCCTGGCCTTCTACTTTAGAGAGAGGAATTTTACCTAAATGAGGATAGGAGTGTTACATCTGCCAATCACCTTCAGGGCTTCTATTGGGTATAATAGTCTGCCTTATATAGGAGCCCTGCTGATGGGTGTTGTGTTCCTTTTTCCCTGGTCAGGGCCTTCTTCTACCTATGTTGTAGCTGCAACCTTCCCTAGTGTGGAGTTTCTCTTGTAAAGGCCCCAGTGAGGTGATTATGTCTATTGCCTCCAATGCAGAACTGGTCAGAAACTGGGGGAGGGGGGCTTCCAAGGAAAATGCTACAATTTTTTTCCCCAAACCCTGAACATTTTCAACCAAAAACTTACCTTACGCTGACATTTTTTATTTGGAAATGCCACTGCGTTGCCTCATGAAAGTTGTAGTTTGAGTATCCCAGGGCTCCTTCATTCTCCTCTGTGGTCCAGTCTCCCTGGCAGAATACATCTCCTCTCCTGCTGAGCCACCACAGAGCATTAGGGAAATCCCTCGCTGAATTCTGAGTCTGAATTTCCAAATAAAAATTCTTGGGTTTTAGCTAAAATCTCAATAAAGAGTCACAATGCTGCGTGGCAGGTGGATACGTTTTTTTTTTAATTTGTTGAGTTGACACCCCAATTTTCTGAATGCTTTTGTTACCAGTCCACCTGAACTGTTTGCTGGCTTCATAAAGATACCATTGAGATTTAAAGCATGTATGTTGCAGAGCAGTTTTTGGATTGGAGTAGAAAACAATCAAGGAAAAGATCGCTGGGGGCCTTATTCTTCTCCCATTTAAGTCAATGGGGGTCCCAGTGATGGCATGATGAGCGGGATCCAGACCTCTAATGCATTCCTTTTATGGTTCACAGGGGTTGATCTGCTCAACATGGAAACTCATAGAGATACAGGGGCAAATTCCCTGTTGGTGTGAGTTGGGGGAGACTCCACTGAAATCAGTGGATTTGCCCTGTCCTGGCTCAGTGGTGCATTTCGCTCACCATCTATGTCTGGGTCTTCCCAATCTTCTGTTCATTTATAGATTTCCCTGCTGACTCATCTTTAAAAAAAATTGTTTTCCAGTGCTTACTTCATATAGAAAAATGTCTGAATCACATATACTTAGCCTACAAGAAACACTGACGCTGAGAATTGTAATGCTAAGACTACAGGCTGTTCAGAAGGCCCCAGTCCAGCAAAGAGGGGTCAGTGGAGCTCCATACAGGACTCTGAGTTGCCACTTGCAGAAGCTTTTGTAAGATCAAGGTCTAAGGCTATGCTGCATGCACCCAGCCTGATACTGAGCACAAATCCTTTGATATTTTTGCTCCAAATGGTGCTGACCACAAACCCAATGAACTCAATGGGAATATTTCCGTCAGCTTGTAAGGACTCTTGGTTATTCCCTGCATGCCCTGGCCTAGGGAGAAAGATCTAGGTATTTTAATGTATTTTAAATCATTTAGTAAAGAATAGTGAATAGGTTTAAGTCATATTTATAGCTCTTATATAGCACTTTTTATCAGTAGATCTCAGAGTTTTACAAAGATCGTCAGGATTGTTCCATTTTACAGATGGAGAAACTGAGGCAAAGAAGTGACCTGACGGGCCCAAGGTCACCCAGCAGATTGTCACCAAAGTCAGGAATGGGAGCTGTCTCTCAAGTTCCAGCAACAATGCCTTCCTATATGTTGCTCAAAATGTGACTCATGGCTTTCAGCAATTTTATCCTATGAATTTGTGACTTCTGCATCTGTCCCTCTCACCATCGGACACATTTTATCCACCTTGCATATGAAGAGGGGGGCCCAAACTCCGCACAGGATCAGGGCCTCTCTGTGTATTTCTATGCATTTAGCTACCTTTATGTCTTATACTGTTAGTAAACACTATGGGTGCTTTTATAATGAAAGTGAACATACTAAAAAATTAATATGTTGAGCACCATAGCTTTCTTTTTTAAGCTAGTATTATAATTTAGCTTTAGTTTTCTTTACGTGTTGTGATAGGGTCAGACCTGATGGCTATAAGAGGGTGGTGGAGAGTGTATATATTAGCCCCTGGATTAGTAAATCTTTGTTCCCTGTGTTAATTTAGCCAGGGTTACTCCAGGCCAATTAAGTCACCTCAGGCCAATTAGGGTAATTGGCCACACCAGATTAAAAAAAAAAGCTTCTGCTGCAGGTAGGAAGTGAGGAGCCTGGAGCAGGAGTTTGTGTTGGGCACAGAGGAGAACATAGCAGAGTGGAGTAGAGCTGACCCAGATGGAGCTGATCTGTAGCTGTTGCTGATAGTGCCTGAGAGGTACAGACAGCCAGGGCAAGCTTGCCCAGATGGGCCTGGGGGGCACTGAGCCCAGTGCCTGTGGGGTAGAGAGCCCAACCCCTAGGGTGAGAGGGACTGAGTAACTGCCCTCTGTGGGGGTCTGGAAGAGGGAGAACCCTGCCTCAGCTGGTGACCAGGGCAAGAAGTGCTGAGCACACAGCGTTTGCAATGGTGTTCATTGTGATAAAGTCATAACATCTCCCCCTTTTTTTCCCCCTTCATGATAAATAACCAGCCTTGATCATAGTTGATCACAGAGTTGTCTTTTTTGTCAGATACTTGACTTAAAGGCTCTAGTGTTTTTGCTGTTCTGTTTACTTCTGGTGCTATATTTAGCAACTGTTTTTTGTTTATTTCCAGGAAGAGGTTCTACATCAGGCTAATTTCTTTCTTCACTCTTCAGTATATATCTTGCTTTTTTCTGCATAATTACTACAGCCAAGATTTTCAAGAGTGACTCTGAATTTTGCAGTCTTTGGTATTTTGAGTCCTCAAACCAAGCCTCTATAGAGTAAGCAAGTAGATGAAGTAATTTCATTTATTGGATCAAATTTTGTTGGTCGAAGATACAAGTCTTTGAGCTACACAGAGTTCTTCTTCAGGTTAGGGGAAGCAATTCAGAATCTAAAGGAGGTCTGATTTCCAAAAAGTGCTGAGCCTCCCACTCGGAAAATCAGTGCCCTTTTAAATGAGTTGGGCAGCCAATATGTGAGGAGTTAAACGCCTAAACTCCTTTAAAAATCTGTCCCTTATCTCTCTCGAAAAATCTCTAGCCAGTGTATATGGATTGTCATTGACCATAGAATGTATTTATTTCATTAAAAGATTTTGCAATGTCTCTTTTGTAGAAGGAGCAGTGTTACATCCATTTTAACAAAAAGCAAGTATTCATCCTTTGCTATTGCCTCCAGAGGAAAGTTCAGTGGTTGAGTGTTTTGTGTATTGCTTACATGTGACATTTATCTGTCAAAGCTGCTTTCATTATGCATTCCCCTTTCCCTCTTGCAAGAAAGAAAGAAGTTTTTATATGCTAACAATGGCATTTTAGATCAAGGCAGCTAACTGGTTGTGTAAAATCATGTAGGAAAGAAAAGCTAAGGAATTAGAATAGATAATTGCTCTTGCTGGGAGCTGGTACCAGACAAGCCACGAGAGACTGCATGTGGCTCTCACCTGGGAGCGGGGAAGTTCCCACACCTAGGCTGGGATCTGGAGTGGTGATGAGGGGCAACCAGAATCCTGAGGGCTCCCTGCAGGGAGCTGAGAGATTGCAAGAGAGTGGTCTTGGTGACAGCTCACTCCACTAACCCAAGGATAGCAGTGTGGATATCAGCCATCGGTGGCTGGAAGTCGACGTAACATATGTTGACACATTTTTGTAGTGTAGACACACCCTCGGTTATACCTGTGCAAAGTGGGTGTGAAATGCAACTGAGTCAGAACCTGGTGCTTGCTCACACTGAGCATTTTGCACAGATGTAAATGACTCCACAAGGTGCAAAGCAGCAAAGGATGAGGCTCACTGTCCTGATCCCCAAGAACACATGGCAGCCCGAACATACACAACTGTACCCAGGCATCGAAACCCAATTTTAGTTCCTTTCACATAAAGAAAACTTAGTGTAATTGTAAGACTCTAGGGCCAAATTTTTGCTGACATAAATGTGCACAGTTCTGCTTTTGTCAGGGAACTGTGCCTTTTTATGCTAGGCAATAATATGTCCCACTGTTCAAAGCATACTGCCAATCAGGACAAAAGCAGACTTGTACCAACTTATGGACTCATTTCTGATCTACAAACAAAGAGAATCAGAATGTGGAACAACTTAGCTACTGGAGAGGCTAACCACATCTGCGTCAAACTCTAGTTGTCCTACAGATGGCATGTGAAGACAGTGATGACACATGGTGATGGGTTGAAACTCTGAGGGCCAGCAATGTGGGAAAGAAAGAGAACTGATTGACAGTCCATCCATCCAATCACTGAGAGAGGGAGGACGGGATTTCCCTTCCTTTCCCCAATAGGTGCCAAGTAGGGAAATCCTCTATAAAACCCCTTAGCTTTCACTTTGAAATCAGAGCTGGAGGAGAAAAGTTCACCTGAAGGAACGAGGGCCTGTGGGAATTATGTTATAGAAGGTTTTCCTTGTTGGTATTCTTTCTCCATATTTGTTTGTTTAAAAAATACCAAGATTGATTTTCAAACCTCTCAGAGCAGGATCATGTTGGTTTCATGGACAACCTTGCAGCTGCACAAGACACGTAACACAACTCTAGTTGGAGATCCTGGAAACAGGTCGCTGTCTCACCTGAAACTGGAGATTTTAGCCTTGCACAACAGTCTTTCTGTAGTCCTCTTCAAACACTGCATTTGCATTTTATACATGCAAAATATGCTTTGAAACAGATTCAATAAAAATTTCACAGGAGTCTCCTCTGCTACGGAGTCAATAGAGAGCTGTCTGCCTACATGCGATCTTGTTTCAAACACCTTTCCACTACCTTGGAAATCCAAATTCAAAATTTAGAGCTTATATGAATGTGGCTTTATCACAGTTCTTAAGGAACTGTCTACGGTCTGTAAAGCAATGAACGAATGACTTTCTTCCATCAGGGAAGGTGTTTGTTGTCATAGCTGTAATGGGGATCCTTTATTTAATAAATAATCTAAAGTGATATTTCAATACGTAACTGATAGGTTGGAGCAGGGGTAGGCAACCCCCGGCACGCGGGCCAACAGTGGCACACAAGCCCATTCGGAGCGGCACTCGACATTCTCTGTGGCACCACAGAAATTGCCACTCCTGCCACCAAAAAACACTCTAAGTGGCTTCTTTCAGGGGCAGCTGCAGTGCAGAGGTCCCTGCCATGTCCATGCCCCAGGCATACCATGTAAAGAAGCTGCCCAGAGCGGCTCCTCTCTGTGGTGAGCTGCTGCCAAAAGGAGTCATTCCAGGCAATTTCTTTCCGCGGTGTGCCTGGGATAAGGGTCCCCAGGCATGCTGCTGAGAGGAGCCACCCCAGGTGGCTTCTTTCCAGGAGTGGGCCGTCGGTTGCCGACCCCTGCGATTACAGATTAGAGCTGCAGAGTTTTGCTCTGGGTGTCAGAGGTGTTCAAGATGGGGTTGGCCGGTGATAGTCATGGGGTCAAACACAATTCAGGTCAGTACCAATTAGGAATCCCAGGGATGAACTTGAGGTTTTGGTGCAGGTCTACCTCATTTAGGATTATATAGATAAGGAAATGCCAGAGCTGTCCGTGGGAGGAGGACAGAGCCCAGGTCCAATCGACCTGCCGGTGCTATGGGGGGGGGGGCCAGGGGCCAAGCCCATATTTGTGCTCCCCCCATGCTGCCCCATGCCTTGCAGCCCCCTGCACAGCGTAAGAAGGGGGTCTCAGCCCCCAGCTCCCATATGTCCCAGGGAGGGGGAAGGGCCCTACTGAGGGGCTGCAGGGGGGCTCCAGGCCAGCCCACACCAGGGCCGGATCAAAGGGGCCCCAGCCACTGTCCCCGCCCTACCACTGGGAGATCTTGAATGGCAGTGGGTGGCTGTGGCCCCTGGCACTGGGAGGGGGGGCATTTAGTGCTGAGGGGGGGGCAGGGCCAGAGGCCGCCCTCCCCCCCTGCGCTGCTCCGTGCAGCGTCCCGGTCCCGCTCTGCTCCCTGGGGGGGTAGGGGCTGGAATACCCTGTGGAGCAGAACAAGGAAGGCAGCCTCTGGCCCATGGCCCCAGGCCCCATTTCCCCCGCCCCCCGAGCACTGAATGGGCCCCAGAGGCTCCCCTCTTACAAGCATGCAGGTCACACCCTGGCTTCCACCAGCCAGTTACTATTTAGAGAGTGACCCCAACACCCTCCCAAACTTGAGTTTCCTCACAACGGTCTCTCTGCAGCATTTGGCCACTTAGAGGCGTTGTTAGTTGTTCCTTTAAAGAGACAATGGTCTGCAGCTCCTTAATTTAACTGGGGGTTGACAAACACTTGGAGGAGCACTTCTATTTCAATCCCAGTACTGACTTGGTTTATTGTCACACATTTTGACAAACACGTCTCTTCCAATCACAGCACTGAATTGGTTTATCGTGAAGGTAAAACAAGTTTATTAAACAAAAAGTCCCATGTTTAAGTGATAGCAAATTGAAGGAGCAAAGACAGAAAGGGTTACAAGCAAACAACAGTAAAAATATGCCTCTGAGCCTAAAGACTGCTTTAACAAATTAGAGTCTCTTGTTCAAATAATTGTTTCTCAATAAGTCTCTTTTCCAGCATGACTGCCCAGACCCTCTGATGCTGGGCTTCTTTGACTTCTCAGGTGAAGGATAACTTTGGGGTTCACTTTCCCTCTCTTTATAGTCCGGTACATTCTTTTTTTAACATATTCTTCTGAACTGTGTTCCTGGATAAAGTTCCTTTTCCCTGTAGGACGGGATGCCTTGCAGTCTGGTGTAGACTCCATGCTGCCTTCTCTCCCACTGGTGATTTTTCGAAAGCGAATGATCTTTTCTTGCGTCCTTCAATACAAATGGATAGCTCATTGAATTTGGCTACACCTGGCTTGAGGTGATGGCCTGTTTCCTTTGAATGGAGAAAACGTGTTTATGAACTCCTCTTGTCATTCCTGGTTTAAACACATTTTAGTGACATATTCCTACCAAATGCCTGTGTCGTACTTTGTGAGTTTACTGCACAGGCATCGTGCAAGAATGTTAATAATCAGTGAGTTATTAGTTTCCCAGTGATTTAGTATGTGCCACCTTTTGGGTATATATCATGACAAGAGTGTGATAGGTGTAGTGAGTATGTCAGGCCTGACAAAGTGTAGTGAACCACCAACGAACCTCTGTGTCAGAGTTGCACCACACTATCAGAGGACTAGTCTTCACTGATGGTGGCAAAGTCGTCGCCGTCAGATCGACCTTCCCAATCAAGTGTTTGGGTCTGTGAAAACCCTCTGTCGATTGGAAAGCTGATCTCTGAACACCACCCTGGGAATGGAGTAGCACTGAGTTGAAGGGAGGACCCCCACCACCACCCTTGACTCGTGCAGTGGACATGCTGGGTGTAGAGCAGTCAAACTGAGATATGCAAGTTATTTTAAGTCACTTGCATGTCTCTGTTCGGCTGCCAGTGAAAACAGCAGGCAGTGTAGACCTGCCCAGAGTGAAGCATTACAACCTGCCCCTTAGGTCATGCCTAGTTGTATGTTTTCCATAGCCATTTCCTACTGCAACTGCACCAGTGAGTAAATGAGTTAGGCACCTGATTCTTCCGTACCATTTTTACATGTTATCCAAATAAACACTACTCAAACCAAAGGCCCTGTGCTCTTCTTTCTATACTAGTTGATACAATTTTTGCAGGCTTGAGATGTAATTGTAATTGCCTGTAGCTCTTAGGATAGAGTGCTGTAATAGCTTGGCAATGAAGGTGCCTGGTTAGTGACTTATCTAGTAACCCTGGCTCTTGTTTGCAGGGGTTTATATATGGATTACTCGGGGGAGAGAGAACTTGGAAAAAGCAGACTTCAGCAGTTTCTGGAGACTATGCCCTGGTCTATACATATGGTGGTTTTTTTGGCGGCAGTTAAAGTGAAGTATGCAAGTTACTTAAAATAACTTGTGTATCTCCCTTTGACTGCCTAACGTCTACTTACCACGGCATGTCCGCTGTGTTGAGTCAAAGGGCAATGCCCTCTCTTTAACTTAGCACTACCCCATGTAAGGGGGTGGAGTTACTCAGTCGACTTCCCAATCTACTGAGCGGGTCTTCACAGACTCCTCTGTCGCGCTGATAAGTTCAAACTGACAGCAGCGAATTTTCTACCGTCAATATAGTCCTCTCCTATTTTAACTTCAGAGTGTGAGCATCTCTTAGCATTTGCTGCAATGCTTCAGTTTGTCTCTGGTGGGTGTGCTGTCACTCTGCTAGATTGCTAGAAACTCCGGAGGATAGAATGCTGTTGGACAACCCTGAGGTTTGTCTCCAGCAAATATAGGTAGTTCATTTCTCAGTGAACTTAGTTCTGATGTTCCTAATTCCACCTGAGACCCTTTCTTACTACTGCTCTTAATACAGCAGTATGGAAAGATGAAGAACTTTCCATCTGTCAAATAGACACACATGCATCTAACAAAGCAGTGACCAGATATTTGTTGTGTTGCCTTTATAATGTTCAGGGATGCCCAGACCAGCTGTCGTAGAAGATGGCTAGAGCCCATTGACAATGGGAGTCGGATCAGGATCACCTTTTCCCGTCATTCATTTTTTTTCATGCAAAGGACAGAATCAAGACATCACTGCGAAAATCATCTAAATATCCAGCTCCAATCCTGGGAGAGATTGCTGGAACCACACTGAGCCTGAAGTCAGTGGGACTCAGCGATGCACAGCAGTTTATGCAATTGTGGGATTGAGGCCTTGGCATCTCTCCATCCACCCTAAATGTTGGCACTCAATCTGAGCATTAACTCTATGCACCAGCTTTATTTCAAAAGAAAACAGTTGCAGCATACAGTATGTCATGCACACCTTCCTCTAGGGCAAAGAAAGAAGTATAACACAAAATGAGATGCCATAAAAGTAAGAAATAAAACCTTTTATTGCATGTGGTGGAAAATTGTAGAAGTGTAATAGAGGGATATAGTCCCACCTTGGAAGCAAGGTCTTAGATTGTGCCACTGAATACACAGTCAGTAGATACACAAGAAGCAATATGCACAAGGCATCATTCAAACGTTTTATACACATTGTATTTTAGATAAGTCAACCCACGTAGTGTATACTGTTACAACACAGTTGTAAAATCGCATAAAATCACAGAAAGGTGGAATGAAGTATGTGCATCTGTTAAGATCAGAGCTGATTTTGGCTCATTGATTCAACTCCAGTTCTGCATTTGCTAATGTGAACAAGACTTCTAACTTATTTAATAATATGCTGTTAATGGTACACGGCCAGATTCACCCTGGATCTTGGCCAGCTTCTACTGGGATAAACCCTAGCACAAGTCACCAGGAGCTGAAAGTCTGCCAGGGACAAGGGAATTGCAGCCTCTTTTCTGCAGGGTAAGAGGGGCTATCGGGGACGCCATCCCTTTCTTGCCACGTCCCAGTGGTGGTGGTCTTGTCTTAACATAGCTCCAAACAATGGCATCTCTTTAATGGCCTGAGACAGGATTGAACCCCAGCAGGAACTCAGCATTAGACTGAGGAAGAGAGGCATGCAATTGGTCCCTGTGTGGTACAGTTTATATGATATTGCCTGAGCTTATGAAGTAGTCTGCTGTCCCTAGCTTACACCAATGGCTGGTGTAGGGAAGAGCAGCCTCTCTGATCACCTCTTCTCACCTCCTTTGAGTCATTGATCTCCTCTGGGGATGCCTAAGGGAAAGGGCTACAACTGAGACCCACTCACGTTCCCTAGCCACCAGTGGGCCTCTATAGGTAATTAATGGCTTTAAAAGAAATGCCCAAAAAGTGGAAGGGAAGGCACTGGCTGGGAAGAATGGGCTTGGTTGGGGAGTGCTGATTCAGTACCTTAAGTCAGTGGCTTCTGCCAGCGGAGTGCCTATAGAGCCCTAGCTGGGGATTTGGAAGTGCTCACTTTCCGGAGGGGGAAGGTGCTGTTCACCATGCCTGTCCCTTCCTAAATGACTACCTCACCAGATGTAAGGGGGGCTTGCTGGCTCAGGACATTGGCTCTCCAGCCCAGGACTGGCTCTCCAGCCCATAATGGAATACACAGTGTCATCGGACTGCAAATCCATTCCATGGCCCGTGTTTCCAAGAGGAGTTGAATTTCTCTTTTTTTATCATTACTATTATATTTTCATTGGCCCACTTAAACCCATCAACATCTGCCTTAACCACAGGGGGCCAGCAGCCAGACTTTGGGAAATGTGTTGCAAAACAACCTCTTTACATTTCTGACTGTTAATTATAAGCAACTACTTTGATAGCTGTGAAAATGAATTAACTGTTCTCTTACCTTTCAACATGTGGCATTGAATTTGTCACTGTGTATGAATGCAAGTCTTAATCCGGTTTGATCATGAGCAGGAATGAATAGGTTATTGTAAGAGAGCCTTTGAAACTTGAAAACAATTTTTTAATATTTGGAACTGACTTTCTGTTGGAGTTAATGAGCACAGTGCTATAAATATCTAGTTCCCACAAATCTGAGTTAATAGGAGAAATGAAATATGTAAGCGTGTTAGTATTTTGAGAATGGCATATTTATTCCTGCTGCTGATTGCATAATAGTAGTGCCTAAAGTCCCTACCCAAGATCAAGGCCTCAGTGTGTGATAGGTGTTTTTAAACACACAGCGGGAGACATCTCTTGTTTTGAAGAGTATACAATCCAAGTATCAAAGATAAAGGATGGGAAAGAGAGTCGAAGTGACTTGCCTAACCGAACCTTAAATATCTCCAAAGATGGAGATTTCACCACCTCCCTAGGCAACCCATTCCAATGCTTCACCACCCTCCTAGTGAGAAAGTTTTCCTAATATCCAACCTCGACCTCCCCACCTTTGTTTTTTAGTAATAAAAGTGATCACGATGGTCCCTTTGGCCTTAAAGTCTATGAATCTTTGAGCTGCTATATCTTGAGTTAAAGAGCAAAGCTCTCTGGCTGGGGAAGCAATCTCAGATTCATCTCCTTTATGGAGAACCTCCACAGTTCGGGAATCCCATGGCTGAAAATCCGTCCATAATCTCATGCACATTGCCCAATGTCACTGTCCTCCGGAGCAGAACATGACCAGAACCGGCAGTGCATCGTGTGCAGATGCTCTGTGAAGGAGCTCAGCAAAGCGGTGCTGTTGTTCTGCATAGCATTCAGCAGCCCTGGGTCCTCCGATTCCTGGTCTGATTCGGAGCTCAGGGCATACTGTGCGACCAGCCGAGATGTATTCATTATGCTGAAGGTAACAGTGGAGATCAGAGCTGGACCCATGTTGTTGCAATTGGGAGTGCCGGGAAGGAATGCAGCAGTGTTGAAAATGGGCGTGAGTTGCTATTAGCAACGAGGAAGATGGGCAGGGGAAACACAATGCATCATGGGAAACTGATAATTTACCCATGGTGCTCAGTGCTCCTCTCCTTCTACCCAGGATTCTTAGCGCTGAATCAGGACGAGTGGAACTGTGGGATAGGTGCCCACAATTCAATGTGGTTTATTGCAAAATTGCTAAGAAGAGTGTGGGAACTCCATTCCTTTACAAGGAGCGCCGTGTGTTCACGATCCAGCGCAATAAAAAACGTGACTTTTGCAGCACAACAGGCTTCTTGTGCGACAGTTCTGTAGTGTGTACATGGCTTAGCGTCCCCAATCCTCTTATACCCACCACCCATGCTAGAACTTAAGTTCATAACCGTGCGAGACACTAGAAATCATGGACTCCACAGGGCTCTTGTTTCAGGGCTCATTACAACAGTTTGTAGGGCAGATCTGGCCGCTAAGCTAATTGTTGCTAATTGTAATGCTAATGTTAATTGTTTTGCATAACAATTTAACTCTTATTGGCCACTCCATTTCAAGTGGCCTCCTACAACATGCCTTACCTTTATGCTTAACACTCTGTCCCAACTTTCATTTAGCTCAGACACACTGATTACTCTGTTCACACTGATTACCAGTTCAATAAAAGACATTACCTCACCTACTTTTTCTTTCTGGTATCCTGGCTATCACTTTAAATTTCAGGGGGGTTTTCTGGTGCTGCTTTCAGGCTAGGGAGCACTTTCTGGATGTCATCTGCAGTTAGCAGCAGTCAGTTGCAGCCAGCCAGCCTAGAATAAGATGGGGTGAGTTGTGTCTCTTTGTTTTAAGAAACCGCTTATTTTTCTCTCTCTGTTTTTGGGTTATTGTTGTCACAGTTTCGGGGGAACTGCACTTCTGTTCCTTCCATGGTCGTGCAAAGGCACCCCCCTTAAAAGCTCCTGACTCCCAGTCATCACTTCTCTTGGACGGAGACTGGCCTCTCCCTCCCTCCTGACCAGGGGTTTCAAGGCTGCACAGCTCCCTGGATTTACACTGTGGTACCCCCCCCTCCTTGCCCCCACCAGAAGTAAAACTGCCTGCACCTGCACTTGGCTTTCTCTCCAAAGACTACAATGAATGTATTGCCTGCAGTTGTATGTTACCACACAGCAAGCACATGTATTTGTGAGGTAAAAGCTTTACAGAGAAAACGTATACAAACAAAAGAAGAAGCTACATGCATGTGAAAAAGCTTACCAGGGGTCACCCCTCAGCTTTGTGGGGCTCTAGTAAGTCAAGTCCTTTCAACTCTTCCACAGGAAATGGGGCCCTCCTTGTCCGTTTGCTGGGTCAGGAAGAAGACTGAGTCACTTTAAATTCAGGTTATTTATCCAGAAGTCTTTTCTCTGCCTGTCTGGAGAAGACAGTTTGCACGAGGATAGACAAGCTTCTGCGGGGGTGATATCTCTCTGGGGTTTGCAACCTGGCTGATTTGCTTTTAATCACTCTGATGCTTCCTAGGGATATCCAGGGTTGTGGGGCACCTCACTATCGTGGGCTCTTAGTGTGAAGCTTCATCTATGTTTGCTGTCTGTCAGCCCCCAAACGCCACTGGGAACACAAGTAGATGAGTAGTCCCATCTTGGCCAATCGGGGGCCCCCCCCCAGTTAGCAACAGGCACACGCCAATCTTGGCTTCTCTCTCTGGAGCTCTTGTTCTGGTGCACACTCAAAGATTCGCTGCTCCTATAGAAGCAGTCTCATCCACCTTACCAATTACACCGCAGATCACTGCACAGCACTTAGAGAACTTTGTTACATAAACCTTTACTTGTTCTCACTATAAAACAGAGAGATTTGGGGGGCAGCAAATAGGAGAATTGGAGACAAATGGTTACATATGAAATAAAACCCTAACAAGCTTTCTAAAGCCTAGGCTTAATTAACAAGAAACCCTCCTGTCTAATGAAATATTGCTCACCAACATATTCCAGGCTTGCCAAGTGCGATTGTTCTTTGATGAGGTGAGCCATGCTGGCCGCTTGTCACCTCCATGAAGAATGCCGGGCCTGTCTTCATATTCACTGCAGTTCTTTGTTCTTTTCCATAAACAGGACACTCCTGCTGGCATCCCTCCTGCCCCCCCTTTCTTGTGGACGTCACAGTCTTTCAGTCCACACCTGGCTTTGTATACAAACAGGCTTTCCTTGTAAGAGACGCAATACGCAGCGAGAGGCAGGGAGATAAGTATCTGCTGCCTCCTGCTTGAAAAGACCCTGCTGAAGACCTTGCCTATTACCTGCCCTAACTCCAGAGCTAATTTCCAGTGTAGCTATATAACTTCTTAAGTATTATCCATGCATGTATTGCAAAATAAGGATGATGGACAGTGGCTGCTGCTGGCTCTTGATAGAACCTGCACCTTTGATGAACTTAACATGCAAGTATCTGACCCAGTGGATCCCTGTAAACACTGTGTATTCCCCAGACCCCCTGCCATTTGGCATCAAGAGGAGTGCGCCCAAGAGCCAAGCCCACATTTGTGCTCGCCTGGTGCCTCCCTGCAGCCTGGGGGCTCGCCCCCCTCCCCCACTACTTCCCCCCCCTCCCGTCACTACGCCACTGATCAAGAGTTTCCTGGGTCCACAATTACCACCTACAATGTGGTAACACTTCCCCATGGAACTGGATACAACCATACATAAATCATTCATTTAAAATAATGGACCCTGAAAACATTCCATGGTGATGCAGTATTGGTCACATCTTCCCTGAAGAGAATTACATTCAATCCCAATACTATATAATACACAACTTTAATGCCTGAAGGTGTCTCAAGGCAATTGCAGGAAACTGCTATCTCTGACAAGCTGCTATTTTAATTGTTCTGACTTATTAGGAATAAAGTAGTTGCTTTGCAACCTTCCAGCAGACCATTTGGTGTTTTTAACTAACTTCTCTGTGTGTGAGCTGTCAACATAAGAATCCTAAGAGGCAGGGTCACTCAGTTGGTCATATGTTGCACACACTTGGGCAAATACTTGGCTCTAAAAACCTGTCGCTGGATGGTTTTTTGTATTGAAATACATTTTTTTTTAAAAAGGCACATGATAAACCCAATGTCATTCCAAAGCTCTCAGTATCATTAAACCAGTCAGCAAGAGATGCCTAGCCAAAATGGAAAAAAAAAAAAGTTCTTGAGAGGAACAGAGCGGAACATAGTCTGCTGAATTACTTTGCTGCTTCCAAACGTCTAGAGACAAGAACAAAACACACTTATTCATGCTCAAACTACTGAATTGAAACTGTAGAAAGGACTGGATCTTTGTACTGTTGGTTTGCATTTTAATTCTGTGATCGGAACTGGTAGAGTGTGCACTGACTATACATAATTATCACTGGACATCGAGGATGTCCATGGAGGTGGAGTCTGAATAATTGGGTATGTGTGGAAGTGTTAATTCAGTGGCATGTACCAACAGCTAGATTTTTTCCTTATGGTCAACCAACCAGCAAAATCAGGCAATGTCAGCTGTTTTAGGTTCAGCAGCAAATAAAAAAAGCATGGCCTCCAACACAAAACAGTTCTGGGAATTAATCAGCCACAGAAATAATTAGCACCAGTATGTACTGTCTAGACTATAGTGCCTTCTTCAGGGCACTCCTAATTAACAGAGGCTTCCATTCTCCAGAGCATCACCTGCCACTCATATCTGTGTAAGTGAGGGCTGGCCGCAGCATGGAGCTGGATGAAGGTCAGAATCAACCTCAGTGGCACAAGATTATTGTGTGGCAGGTGTTTACTATGACAGGGATCTTAACCTTTTGTATCCCTGCCCTAAGTCATGGGTCTGGAGCCAGGCCAATTCATTGTCGCTTTTGTTATACCTGGGTTTGCCCATTTGGGTGATAAGCAGGCGCCAGTGTGGTCTAGTGAACATTTGGGCATCAGAAGATCAGGAACCTAATTCCTACTTAGCCGCTGACCTGCGGTGTGACTTGATGCACATCAGTTCGCCTCGGTCCCATCTGTCTGATTTCTATAGCCTGACAACTCTGCAGGACTCTGACTCACGAATGTGTTGGTGATGATGAGCTGTAATTCCCTAGCACGTCCTGGTGTGGCATTACATCCAGGAGCACTGAAGGAGGAAACTATGGCTCTGTAAACAGTTTGAGTAACTCTCAGCATCCTCAGTGCTTTCTAGGGACGTGGCTGAAGTGCACAGAAGGGCTTAAAAAGGAAAAATAGCATAAATGAAAACTGCTAATGAGGGCACGCTGCAGTTCCCTGGCCTATCCTCCAGCACTGTCTTAAATATGTGGGGAATAACAAGAAGGAAATTACCCAACTGTAAACAGCTTATTAGAGTAAGTCAGCACCTGGAGAGAGCATCTGCTCTCCAATAATACAGAAGGCAAAAAGATCTTGTAAATATGAGATCTTGTGAGGGTGACCCATGGCGCTGCTGTGCTAATGAAAGTTCTTTTTGTAGGGCCGCTTTGGCAATCCTTATAAATCACAGTAAAATAATTAGCAAGCGGGGCTCATTGCTGCAGCACAGTGCTAGAAGGATGAGTAGCACTAACATGGTTAGTAACCCGATTGATGTCACTGGAACTGCTCCTGGGTGTAAATAGAAACAGTGGGAGCTGAGGATACAGAACCGAGACCATCTTTTTTTTTTTTTCTTCCTCCCACTGTCAGAAATGCTTTAGGAACCTGGATAAGGGACTAGTCCCCACACTGATCATTTAGGAGCAAACCCTCAGCTGCTGCTTATCATCATAGTTTTACTGAGTTCAGTGGTGCTGCACTGGCTGAGGATCTGGCCTGAAACAGTCTAAGTTGCTGCCTATGCTATTGGAGGGAAATGGTGCCTTTCTTGAAAATCAAAGACTATACGTGAATTCTGTGCCATTATGACACAGCGGGTCATTTTTAAAGGGTTCCAGGTGGGTTTTTCTCTCTGTCCGACACCAAGGGATTATTTTCATGACTCTGGGCAGTATTTCTACTGTCCCTGAATAATGTGTGAGCTTGGATTTTTCTCCAGTTCTGTTCATTGGTCTCATCCTACCTACTTTCTGGAGTATTTTTTGGAATCTTCCTTAGTGCTTCTGTGTTTCTAGGTCAGCTTCTTTACCCACTTCAGAGAGCTTATTAGACCTTCACAGTCCCTGGAAGGGAGCCCTGAGTCAGGAGCTCAACCTGTACCTGTACTCCTCAAGCTCTTCGCTATAGAGGTTTCCAATTTGATCCCTGCTCTGGCAGCAATTGATAGCAACTAATTTGCATAATAACAACACTACTTGCCAGCCATGAACCTTGCCACTCTTCATCCCAGAAGAGCTAAGTATCTTGATTCCTGGTTTATGCACGGGGAAACTCAGAGCTAGAAGTGGATGAAATCTTTTTAGCCAAACTGGGTTTTTTAGCGAAAAGTGCTCTTTTGACAATACCAAAATGTTTTGCACATTCACAACCATTTCACTAAATTGTTCATTTGGGGGCGGGGGAACCCACTGTCATTCCAAACAAATCAAAACATTTCTTGTCTACGTTTTGAACATTTAAAAATTTCCATTAATCTTGCTTTAAAAGAAATCAAATGCATTTTAATAAATGCGCAAGAACAAAATGAAATCTTTTGGGTGATGAGGGGATTGAACAAGATTTGATCTGAAATGATTTATTTTTTTTACTTTTTGATTTTCTGAAAACTTTAGAAAATAGTGGGGGGAAGGGATTTGGTCTAACCCAAAATGAATTTTCTTTCAACTTCTTCAAAATTGCCAGCAAACCAAAAAGATAAGTTATTCCTCCACTTCCATTAAGACCCATGATCTCATTCTGGGAAGCATCTTACTTTCTAGGTTTAATGAGAGGCAGAGATTTTGAGTGATCTGCTATGGTCTGTCTCAGTTGCTTATGTAGCTGCCCTTCCTGTAGTTTATGAGCATCTCACCATCTGCAGTGTATTTATCCTAACAACAGGAATAATAGGAAAGTCTTGTTATCTCCATGTTCCAGAGAGGCAGCTGAGGCACAGAGAAGCTACGTGACTAGCCCATACAGTCTGTGGGAGACCAGGAACTTGAATCCAGGAGTCCCAAATTCTAGGGTAGGAACTCAACCACTGGACCATCTGCATTTCTCTGCAGCCACAGACTGAAACTCAGCTGTCCCTACAAGGGTTTTTTCCTATATAGGATGAGATTTAGCTCATAGGTTCTCATTTACAGGTTGAGACTCATTCTGGAGTTTTGTAAGCATCTTGCCTATCTCTATGGTTAGAAGTGAAGAGTGGGTCCTGAAATGCTTTCTAGCATAAAGTGCGGTCATGGTGTGGAAAAGGTTCAGACTCACTGATGTAACTCATGGCACGGAGGCAAGGACTCCAAAAAATATAATAAAATGTTGGATCTACAATGCTTGACAGAGTTCCTTGAAAGAGGATAGATAGCCTCCTCTTAAACTCATGTCTGTCTTGCTTTCTCTTTTTAACAGTTGTAAGCTTCTCATCCTGAACTGTTTCTGTAGTTAATAATTTAGCTACTGCAGCCTCTGTAGTCACCTTGTATTGCTCTGTTCTGCATTCTTTCAAAAAGCATTGGAGCCTTCCCTAGGTACCAAGCCTAGGTAGAGTACGGTAGGGAAAGTCTTATCAGTTCCTTACAGTGTATGGCAATTAGAGCAGTGCTTTTGATTTATGTTATATTCCCCTAGCAACCAAGAATTCTGTTTGCCTTCTTCATTTCAGTTACATATTGGGCTAACGGCTTTAGGGACTTTTTTCCAAATAAAAACCCTTAATCTTCCAAATAGCTCCAAATCTCTTTCCTGGTCAGCATTCTAGAGCCATTTTTTTTTTAAATCAGATTTTTTTTTCTTATTGTTGTTGCTTTTCCATAACATGTTATTTTTATTCTTTATTGATATCCTGGACTTTATTGATCAGAAGTTCTGGCTGTAGGTTTTTGGTTTTGAGGGGGTTGTTTGTTTGTTTATTCCAAGCTGGTATTTGCAAATTTGCCAATTTTCTCCAAGTCTTGCGTGCCAGTGTTGAATATATGAAAACCCAAAGCTTATCTTTGCAGCTCTCTCTCCACCAGCAACTTTTTCATCATTTTCGTAGCTGTTTAAGATCTGCTGTGGATGCTCTAGGGGAGGGGAAAGAAATAGTAGCCTTTCCACTGTACACACAAAGAAAATAAATACAGGGAAGTCAGAGCATTTTTGCTACTGTGGGATTAATTTATTATGGATTTCTAAATTTATGTACAGCAAAATGTTAATTTGAGAGCAGGCAGCTTTTATAGTGAGAGAGCCATCTGTAGAAGACTGAACTCAAATTTAATATCTGTATGTATAAAACAGGTATCACTCACATCCCTGGACTGGCACACCATAAAATCAAATACCAGACTTCTCACTCTGTTGTTCTGACATCATAGGGCTGGGGCTAGTGTGACTTGACACTCTTCTTGTGATATAGTGAACAAATGTGAACCTGTGACAACAGTCTGAACCTGTTCTGGCTTTTAGTGCTTTGAGTGAGAACAAAACTTGACCTGCTTGTGCACAACAGTTATTTTTGTTTGTGTGTTTATTATGTATTACGTTTATTCCATTATTCTTTATTATTTGTGGAGAGCCAACTATATGCTGCTCTGTGCTTTACATTGATCAGTGAAGACAAAATCTGCCTGGAAGAAAACTGGGAAAAAAAAATGTCTTTTCCCCACAATATTGTGCAGATTTGTGAAACATGGAAGCTGATCTTCCTTCTTTTTTCTCACAGCGCCAGTTCTTCGGTCACATGCAAACGAGAGCCAATCCTGCTGACATGGATGTGCTTAGCCTTATGCACATGCATGGTCCATTGACTTCAACGAGACTATGTGTGTAGACTAGCAGGATTGGACCCTTATCTCCCTATTCTGCACCCACTACTGAATTTTGAGTTTTTGTCGTGTATAATCCTCATGACTTTAGTGGGATCATTCAAGCACTGTACATGGCAATGAATGTTATTAGGATCAGATCCTAATGATTTTTCTTTCAAGAGCAGTCCTTAATCCTCCTGAAGTCATTAGGGCTGCTTATATGAGTAAGCACCATTGATTGAGTTAGTGGTACAGTTGCCGGCCCTTGAACAGTGTCTTCCATGAACAGTTTTAGCTGCACTTCAGATCCCTTCCTGCTTTCATTTAAATCAATAGGAGTTGGACTCTTACAGGCAAATTCAGGATTGGTGAAAACAGTGACTTCAGTCACAGGGACTGACTTGAGTTTCTGTACAGTTTACTCACTCATGGAGTATGTCTACACTACCATCAGGGGTGTGACAGGAGCACTTGTAGACATACTCAAGCTGGCTTTGATCTAGCTAGCTCAGATAGCCACTTGAGTACGCTCTATACACGCTGCAATAACCCCTCCCAGCTGCGGTCTGGACAAACCCTTGATCTGAAGTTGACCCATTGCATGAGTGTACAGGTCAGGTTTAAAATATTCATACAAGTAGATGCCTTTATTTTGGGGCATCAAAACCTGCCCAGTTTTCTGAATGCAATTTCAGACTTAAAGTTGGCACAGGCTTCTTATGTGCAAATTAAAAGCACCCTCCATTTTTCTTGTATTGAATGTAGGACAAATGCAGAGAATGTATAGTGTACGAGTAGAATGCTGTACTGTGCTGTAAAATAGGTAGGAACATGGCATCCTTGATCTTCGACTGCTAATGGTAATTATGCCAATCGCCTGTGATTGGCCGTTAGATGGGGCGGGTTCTAAGTTGGTGCAGAGAATTATTTTTTGGGTGTCTGGCTGGTGAGTCTTGCCCACATGCTCAGGGATTAGCTGATCACCATATTTGGCATCAGGAGGAGATATTCCCCAAGGGTAGATTGGCAGGGGTCTGAGGGGTTTTCACCTTCCCCTGTAGCGTGGCACATGGGTCACTTGCTGGTGGTTTCTCTGTAACTTGAAGTCTTTAAACGATGATTTGGGGACTTCAGTAACTCAGTCCTAGGTTAGGTGTCTATTGCAGGAGGGGGTGGGTGAGGTTCTGTGGCCTGCATTGTGCAGGAGGTCAGACTAGATGATTATATTGGTCCCTTCTGACCTTACAATCTGTGATTCTATGGTTTTGGAATCAAAGGTACTGAGATGTTGCCAATGTTCTTGTATTGGTGCCTCTGGATATTCTGGGGGGTGAGATCAATAGATTAAAACTTCTTTCTATTTTGCATGTCCCTTGGCTTTTTAGAACTAACATGTATAGATACTTTAAACACAAGGATTCAAGACTACAGTTTCATAACTCCATCACATTGACGTGAGATGGTATACCCCTTACGGCAGATACCCAGATGGCTTCCTCTGCTGGATGTAAGAAACCTCACAAGGAAACTGACAGAAAAAATGGAGAAATTCCACTTGCCTAGACTTTAGAAGGTGGCTGTGTATTCTGATGGTATTTTTAATTTATGCTAGATTAAATCTGAACTATGGCACAGGTGTTATAAGCAATTGAAAGAAATCAGCAACATACCAGATCTTTGTCATTGTTTCCAAGGCATCTGTCTCCCTTCCACAGAGTTTGCCTGCATTTGTGAGTGCAGCTACCTGTAATATCAGGGAAAAGAGAGTTTTAATAAGCTTTCTATTTAATAATGCCAGTTCAAATGGAATCTACGTTACACTGAATTCAAAAGAGCTGTATCTAAGCGCTATCCTTTAGTTTCATGTTCAAATGCAACTTCTTCCTGTGACCTTGGCCTCTTGAATAATGCCCTGAGATAGTTTCTCTAGTCATTTTGGCTCAAGCCAAAATTACTGCAGAGACTTTCATGATTTATGTAACTACAAAGGAAAAAATGAAATCGTGTTTATATACATGGAAAAAGACGTTTTGGACAAATCAGTGACTTAGTTGCAAGTTCCATATCCATTTCAAATGTATTAGTGCTGGGGAACATATCTGTTGAAAAAAGAATGGTATGTGAGGGGTTTCACCAGGGTCAATAATCATGCTAAGAGGTCACGCATGGAAAGCAACTTTAAAAAGAAATGCCGAAAGATTCTTTTGGAATACATTTGGAAATGCTTGAAGGGCTGCTATACTGGCTAAGTTTTGGAATCTTGTTATAGTACAGCAGTGGAGTCAGCGGCTAAGAATGTGGAAATAAAACATCAGGAGAAAGATCTTTAAGGGCCATATGATACAACCTATAGGACTGAGGTGGATGGCCCAGGAAATCCCATGAGCATTATGTCAAAGAGAAACAAGGGGTCTTGTGGTACTTGTAAAGATGAGAGTTTCCATGGGAAAATACTTTCTCAGGAGGAGAGGGAGTCAGGAGAGGAAATTGCAAAGCCGAAGTATGCTAACCCCTCTTCAGTGATAGCTGGTTTCTTCCCACCCAGCTCAGTGCTGACACAGGTAAAGAATAAGGCTTAATGCTGCCTGAAGGAGAATTAAGTCCTGCATGAATATCCACCATACTCGTGGGCGGCATTCCATGATGTGACTACCCTTCCTCCCCTCTGACATGCTCTCTTCTAACCTGGAGATCCAGAGCTCCTTGGGCTTGGGGCAGAGATGGGGCTTCCCTTGAACCAGGAGTGGGTGGAAGGAGGAGCATGTACAGAGCAGCTACACCACCTTTCACACCCTTCAGTCCCAGTGTTTGCTCCCCTCCCCTGATGCTAGTGGAAGATAACAGAGAGGAATAAAGCATTAACAGCCTGAATGCATCTCCATACACAGTGTGTGCTCTGCAAAGCAACAGCATAAGGTCATTTGGCCCTTTTGACTTGCTTCTCTGCTATGGAAGAGCTGAAGACTATAACAACAATGAGTGGGATTTTCAAAAGCACTTGGTCTAAGTCTGCTCCCAGTGAAGTCAGTTTGGGTTGCATTATGAATGCTTTTCAAATCTCTTTATAGCCACAACTCTGTGTCCTGCTGTCAGAGATTTAAGGATATTTAGATACCTCTGGGATAATATTCCTCAGCAGGCTTTAATTGTTACACATTATGTTTAATTGCATCTTGGACTTTAAAAATCCTGATACGACCCCTTTATTAAAGTTTGCCTTAAACTAGAAGGAATTTGGACATGCAGAGTGAAAGCTAACATTCTAACTTGGCTTTATTCCATTCCCCTGTTATTGGTATGACTGCCTAGGAAGGAGCACTGCGGAAAGGGATCTCGGTGTCATGGTGGACCACAAGCTAAGTATGAGTCAACAGTGTAACGCTGTCTCAAAAAAAGCAAACACCATTCTGGGATGTATTAACAGGAGTATTGTAAGTAAGACACGAGAAGTAATTCTTTTGCTGTGCTCTGCCCTGATTAGGCCTCAACTGGAATATTGTGTCCAGTTCTGGGTGTCCCATTTTAGGAAAGATGTGGAGGAACTGGAGAAAGTCCAGAGAAGAACAACACAAATGATTAGAGGTCTGGAACATTTGACTTATGAGGGAAGATTGAAAGAGTTGGGTTTGTTTAGTCTGGAAAAAAGGAGATTGAGAGGGGAAATGATAAGTTTTCAAGTACTTAAAAGATTGTCATGAGAAGGAGGGAGAAAATTTGTTCTCCTTAACAGCCGATGATAGGACAAGAAGCAATGGGCTTAAATTACGGCAAGCGAGGTTTAGGTTGAGCATTAGGAAAAAAATTCCTAATGGTTAGGGTGATTAACCACTGGAGTAAGTTGCCTAGGGAGGTTGTGGAATCTCCCTCATTGGAAGTTTCTAAGAGCAGGTTAGACAAACGCCTGTCAGGGACGGTTTAAGGATACTTGTCCTGCTACGAGTGCAGGGACTGGACTCTGTGACCTCTCATGGTCCCTTCCAGTTTCTATGGCTATGTCTACACTTGCTAAAATTAGTTTGAATTAGTTAGTTCGAACTAACTAATTCGAACTAATTTTAGTTAGTTTGAATTAGCTTAATTTGAACTAGGAAAACTTAGTTCGAATTAGTGATCCCCATTCATTTCAATGGCCAGTTAGTTCGAACTAAGAAATTAGTTCCAATTGACATGGCCACATTGGTTAATTCGAACTAGTGAGTGTAGCCATGGCTTTAGTTAGCTTCCTTAATTCGAACTAACTTGCCAGTGTAGACATAGCCTATGATTCTGTAATTTTAAAGGACCAACTTGTCAAAAAGAATTAAACCCTTTCTCAGGTTGAGATTTCTCCTAAAAGACCCTAAGAGCTTCTATGGAGCCATTATTGTCTCTTGTGCACAACAGATCCGTAAAATGCTGATCCAGGTCTGTGGTTAATGGATGAGCTCTGTTAGCATGATTTAGGAATCAGCTTGTTTTCCAGTGGAACTGGGATCTTCCTCCATCACACACGTACAACAAACTGCACTATGGTGGAGCTTCGTGATACTTCTTTGCTTTGAAACCGTTTGTGCTATGTTAGAGCTAGCGGTTAAGAAGTAGAGTGCTCTCTGCACTGTGATAATATAGTTCTTATGAGGGGAAGTGAAGAAAAATTACATTTATATTCAGATTAAAAGAGGTGTGAGAGAGGAGAGTTAATTGTGAATTCTATTAAAATATGAGGCCTCCAGAGAACAGTGAATGGCATGAAACTGTCTGACACTCAAAAACAAGAGACAGGAACTTAAGTTGAGCCAAGAAGGCTTTTAAGTAAAAGCAGCTGCAGCAAGTCATAGACCCGAGGGCAGTCCTTTCTGGACAAATTCAATGCAGCTCCTAATTTTGTGTGTGTACTTGAATAATTAGATCATGGCAAGATGGGGTGTGACCTCTCCTTAGCCAACCCCAGTCTAACTGTGCATGTGCACCCTGCTGATGTGCGCTAACATTTCGTTAATGTGCTTTGAGATCTGTTCCAAGAGGACTAGAAACTAGATTGAAGTGCTCTAACAAACTATTAACACATGCCAGAAGTGTGCACATGCACAGTTAGACCCTGACAGGCTATTATGGGGTAGATTCACACCTTAGTGAACTCTGGTCTAACTGTTCATGTCGATAAGCCCTGAGATAGCTAGATATAATTGAGGTCAAGAACTCAGAAAGACTTAAACAAGGTCTGGATATTTACAGGGACAGCCAGAACATCCAGAGTTATATCTGTGACAGGCTGACAATATCCTGAACAAACCTCCTGGAATTAAGATAAACTTTATTGAATTAAGTTAAACCTTATTGACTTAGCTCTCATACCTTTGGGGTATATTGTATTAAAAAGGCAAGTGTGTAGGTATCTTATGGCATAGTCTGTGCCTTCTCTAGTAGGGAGCCGGGGTGCTTATGTTCTCCATTCTTTATCAGCCCTTTCAATCCACTTGTGCCACCTCCCTGCACAATCAAATATGCATGTATTATTTCAAACTGGATTGCCCAGGGACCAACAAACAAAAAAAATGCTTTTGGATAAATAGTCTGGTTTTAAACTGGCTGAAGGCTGTTTCCTGACCAAGAAATGGATAAGACTCCCTGTCCTTGGAGCATCCCAGCCGCTAGTGTATGGTTGGAAGAAATGGGTTTACTGAGGTGTAATAAGACTTGGTGCTTGTTCAGAGCTGCAGCTGTGATGAATTTGTAACCACAAGGGATCCCCTTGGGTGGGGTAGAAGGACTCCTTCTACCAGAGGCAATGTTAGAGGTGGGGATGAAGTTAAGTAAGCTTATTAGCATGCATGCATGGAACTTTTTGTTATTTTTATATGTTTTTTCTTTCATGCTTTTTACTTAAGAATAAAATTGGCTTGCTTAGAAATTGTTGCATGGTACTGTGATGGGGTTTACAGACCTCACACTAAACCAGGACAAAGCTTAGAGCAGTACTGGTGGGGGAGGCTGAGCCCTCAGCAGCTGCAAGGCATGCTCAGGGTGGAAAGAGAGTTGAAAAGGGTCTTGGCAGCTCAGGGGAAGCAGACAGTAGGAGGTGCTAGTGTGAAAACCCACCTGTGTTCTGGCTCAGGGGAGCACTCTGGTGGTGAGCTCCTCCATTACATCTCTTACCTAAAGTTTACTATTGCCACATTAGCTTTTGCTACCTTTCCTCTCCTGAGACTTTGAAGTTAATGATATCATGGTCTTTATTACTTCATGGCTATTTTTGACTTATTTAATAGCTTCTCCTCTTCCTTGCTCTGAACCTAGCTGTTCCAAAAAGAGCAATCATCTAAGGTACAGTACCAAGAAACTGCTTCTTTATCTGTCCCAGTGTGATATTTGATCAGTTTATATGTGGATAATTGAACTCTCCCATTATTACCATTTTATTGGACTTTGTTGTCTCTCTGATCTCGCTCAGAGATGTGTCCTCGGTGTCCTTTTCATGGCGTGGAGTTTGAACGCATGACCTTACCAACAGATTTGCTTGCTTTTGACTGGGGATTTTAAAGTGCAGCTCTCTTCACTCAGAATCCTGGTGACTAGATTCGGTGGAATTCTTTAGATACCATACTGCTCCCTGTTCTTTCACCTGATCTGTCCTTCCTATATATTTTATAGAGAGCTGTTACATTAGTCCATTGTTTTTCTTCGTCATTCCGTCGTGTTTAATACTTACTATGGCAAGGAACTCTTGCATTGTAAACATTTCTAGTTCTCCTGTTTTTTTGAGTTCTTGCATTGGTAAACGGACATATTAGACCAGATTCTCAGCTGATTCAAATTGGCCTAGCTCCATTGAAGCTAGTAGAGCTTCTCCAGTTTACACCAGCTCAGGATCTAGCCCTCACAGTTTATATTTTTATTTATTTTTATTTAACTCACTCCTGTGTCTGACATCCTCTTAATTTATCAGAATTAATCCTCTGTATAATTAGGTCAAATTATACCTTATACAAGCATTAATTTTCATTTGCCAACACTGAAATTCATTTGTTACCATGCCCCCAATTCACCGAGCTTAGTCAGGCCTATTTAAAGTTTCTCATAGAATATTCTAGACTTGGCTAATCTAAGTAATTTTGTATCACCTGCAGATTTTGCCACATCATAGAACATGGCATGACCCAAAATACTAATAAATATACTGGGTAGCAGAGGTCCTAGTATCAACCTTGGTGAAGGACAGGGTTACCCATTTCATCATGTTGAAAAGTGACTCTTTATTCCTACTCTGTTGTTTGTTTTAGCCAGTTTCCCATCCATGACAGCACTCTACCATGCCACTCATGAGTATTCAGGGCTTGATCCCACACCCCTGAAGTCAATGGGAGTCTTTCCATCGATTTCTGTGAGTTTTGGATTAAGCTCTACATTTTCTTAGTATCCTCTTTGAGAGATTTTTATCAAAAGTTTTATGAAAATTCTAATATTGTGTCACTCTTTTCTTTACCCACTACAATGTTGATACACTCAAAGAATTTTTGTAGAGTAGAGAGGCATGGTCTTTTCCTCCATGGAACTCTGAGCGCTATTGAAACGCTCAGCTAAAGAGATAGGTCCAAGGTTCAATTTCTTCATTGCTGTGTGGCAAACACAAGTTTTGATTCTCAGTGCTATAGGTATATGGATCTGGATATCTGAAAACATAATCTGCACCATGTTTAATAATTGCTTTTTTAAAAATGAAGTAGTGCCTTTTCAGTTATTCAAACATTGCACATAGGCAGTTGGTCAAGAGCAAGACAACATAAATTATGTTTACACACCAACATAAAAATCAACTGTTTTTGCCTTTCAGCCAGACCTGGTAAAATACTAGCCCACAGTCACTGGTCCCACAGGGAAGTAATGTGTCAAAACTTTAAACAAAGCACACACAACATGGTGGGGTTCTCCTTTTACAGGAACTACCTTCGAGGCACAAAATTAAATAATAAAGTGAAACAAGTGAAAGAGACCATCCTTTCTCAGCAGCCCAAAGTATCAAGCTATGTCTACATTGGCAAGTTAGTTCGAATTAAGGAAGCTTAATTCGAACTAACTAAAGCCATTGCTACACTAGGCTTTAATTAGTTTGAATTAAGGGCTTCCTTAATTCGAACTAATAAGTTCAAATAGCCTATTCGAACTAAGGGTTGATTCAAACTAGTTAGTTCAAATTAACCAATGTGGCCATGTTAGTTCGAACTAATTGCTTAGTTCGAACTAACAGGCCCATTGAAATCAATGTAAATCGCTAATTCGAACTAAGCAAGTGCCATGAATGGCACTTGCTTAGTTCAAACTAATTTTTTCTAGTTCGAATTAAATTAATTCAAACGAACTAAAATTAGTTTGAATTAGTTTGAATTAACTAATTCGAACTAATTTTAGTAAGTGTAGACACAGAGTTTACTGGGTGCAGTTCTGCGCCCCCTTCTGTTGCAACCAGTAGGTGATGGCCCCTTGATTAGTCACTGAAGCCAGGTTTCACTATACTGTATGGCAGCGGTTCCCAACCTTTTTAATAACATGGCACACTTCAATGAGACAAACATTTCCACGGCACACCCACTTTTTCAGCCGAATTGATAGCTCATAAATGTCACATTTACTTATATTTACTGTGGTTATGGTCTTAATAGAGAGGTTTGCAATATAGTTTATACAACAACCTAAAGAAGGATCAAATGCATTCATGTTTCAAATCCACCGGAAAAAAAAAATACATGTCATCTCAATTTTGCCCTTTGGCCACCTGCGTTTAGAATGTTCCATTTTAGAATCGAAAGACCGATAACTTGCTTTTAATTCAATGATTAATTTTCACGAGTTTTATGAGTTGTAATTTTGGATGGATAGAATATTGTTTAAGATGAAACGATGTTTGTTTTACTATGATTTTCATAACCTTTGTACAAAATTTCACAGCACACTTGGACAGTTCTCCCAGCATTCCAGCTGAAAACCACTGCTGTATGGAAATTTACCTTTTTTTTTTAACCTCCTTTTTTTTTTTAATTTAAAAACTCATTAGCAAATAACTGTTGACAAAATCAAGAAGTACAGAGAGTGAGAGAGTGAATGCGGATTATGTTGGTGGGAATTTATAGTACAGTATCTAAACGAGATGAAAGCTTTTGTAAGGGGGCTTCTGCAAAAGCGCTGCCTGACTCATCTAAAAGAATTTGTACTAGAGACCTAATCTTACTTTTCTGTTCATATTTCTATAGCCATCAGGCAGCTTCACTGGTAAAAGGGTATTTCCCTGCTAACAGGTGGTAATGGGTGGCACACAGAAAGGATACCAGTGAAGCAATAGTTATGTAGAATGTGAAGTACAGGACATAAACGCAGTCATGCTTCTCTGCAGACCCTCCCCAATGCACCAGAACAGATCAGGGCAGAATCCAGTGTTGTACATGATGCACAAGCTGGGTAAGATGCTCTGGTGCTACTGGATTAGAACCAGGAGGAAAGCTGCTTCATTGGCTAGCTGGACCAGGATGCTTGGAAGGAAGCAGCACAGCAATGTGGAATCTCCACAGCAGCTGTTAGGAGAGCCCTCAATCACCAGCTTACATCCTCTGATCCCCACTGATGTGGGATCCAGCAAGGAAGGGGCTGCACAATAGCAGGGAAAGGACAATGTTCCTGCTGTCTGTGCCCCCTCCTCCTATGTGCTTGGTAATCTCAATCTACTTCAAATCCCTTCACAAATTCCCTTCTTTCACAGGCTTTGCACCACTAATCTTATCTCTGCTACATTCTGCTCCCACTGTGGTACCCGACCACTAACAAAAAGAAATGTTACAGCTAACTACTATATGAAACAAAAAACAAGTTGTGATTTTTCTTTCCTAGAAACCCCCCATCCTCTTCCCATTGTCTACTGTTATCTTTTTGCCTCCGTTTTCTACCCTCTGTGCACCAGGGCCACTTTTATTTTTTCACTCTGTTATCTCTTGAATTGAGAATATAAATTCTTAGTGCAGGGATGTTGTCATCTTTTATGTTTGAAAACTACCCTACACACACATGTACAATACAATGGGCACACTTCGAAAGGTCATTCTGGCTTTAGAAATATTACCTGCTGTGTCATTTATTCTCTCTATTTAAAATGGGAGATTATCCAGTAGAACTAAAGATATCTCAAGAGCAGGGAATAAAGTCTTTAAGTTTCTCCACCCTATAATAATGAGTAATAATAATTGATCAGCCTATTTAGGTCCAAAAAAAGAGACATAGTTCATATTAAATAAGCACTCCGTTTATGCAGTGTCAGTGATGTTCTATATTGGTTCTGGTATTAGTTAGCACCAGAAAGTGCTAGTTGCTTTCTAAACATAAAAGAAAACCCATTCCCTGCTCTGGAAGTCTTACAAACCAAAAAAGAGCTTTCAATCTGCTGTCCCTTGCTGTGTACATCTAACAGAGTATTATTTTCTATTCTCATGGCAGATGATTTCCACTCTCAAGTGTCTTTCCCAGGCCTGGCTGGTTTCTGTGTATTTGGCTAACTTTGTTCCTCCGTTTTGAAATGGCACCTTATCCCAGTGTGGTGGTAAAGGTCTGCTTCGTCCTTTGTCAGAATGATTTAGTTCTGTTTCGCCTTAAAATCTGCTTTCTCACATTTTGTCAAGGTAGTGCCTGCTTTGAAGGAATTATAAATTATTCTTTTATTCTGTTTATTTTCTGGTTAAAGCAGATGATGTGTCTTGTGCTGTATGAGATACAAATAGTTCTTGCCCCAACGACTTTCCAGTCTAAGGTGTTGGTCCAACACAGATTCATGCAATACATAACCTTAAGGACACAAATAGTCCCAGGTTCAGTGGACTAGTCACATGCATAATGAAGGAAATGCATAAGTCTCTGCACTACTGCAGAGAGACACAGAATAAGGCAAGATGCATTGGGAGATGCAGAGGAAGGCATTGACTTAGATGTATTGATTTAGTTTTCTCTCTTTTCTGTAACAGGTGGAGAAGTAATACGACTGACATAGGATAGTTTGTATGGTACTTGCAGAAGTAAAACTTCAGGAGGGATTTGAATGAGTGAAGAAGGGAGGCCCTGATGCTTTGGGATTAGGAAGTCATCCTGTGTATAGGGACCAGCAGAGAAGAATTTCACTGACATTCACATAGAGAGTCTACATTGTTCTTGTACCTCTGTCCATGGCTTAAGAATCCTATCATTATATAGCCATTTTACAAACCTAATATCTGTCCTGGCCCACGTCTGCCGTTAAAATGTTTCCCTACTGTTTTGAGCAGTGGGGTTAGACTGTACTGATGCTCCCATATGAAGCTGTTTGAAACTTATATAATGAAACGGTTTTGTCAAAATGGAAACCTTCTGTGGGATGTGTCAATGTCTATGAAATTTTAGACAGGGGGTGGGGAAATGGCAGGAATCATTTTGACTTTCTAATTAATTAATGATTAAGTGTTTTGCATTGACTATCATTTTGATTTTTGTCTTGATTTTTATATTAAAATATTAATTGTAATATTGTCTATACTTTGTCTTTATATATTAAAAATGTATTTTGACATCAAAACAAACAACTCTCCTTCCCCCCCCCAATGTTTTGTTTCAAGGGTTCCAAATTAAAATTTTCTGATTTTGTTTGCTCTGTTTTTTATTTTGCAGAAAATTTCAGCTTTTCCTTCTAATCTCGATTGCAAACAAATTTCACAATGTCCGAATTTCCCTTGGAATCGAAATTTCGGTTTTCAGTCAGCTCTCTTCTCAGTGAGCCTCTTTTCCATAAATGAGCAGGAAACTGGTTCCTCAGACTTACTCTGCAGTAAGAAAGTGAGTCAGATAGTTTTCACTCATACAGCCTTTAATATCAGAGGAGTCTCACAGATGTCAATAAAATCAGAAACCGGCTCCCTGGATACTGATATTCCTTTATGCAGAAAGTGATATATGGGACAGAGATACAGCAATGCAGGTTGCAGCTGTGCATGTGTTTAAAAAAGAATCAGATCAGCTGTGGGAAAGAAGAGTACAAAGATTAGGTGGGTTGGTGTGGTGGATGAGCCTGCGAGTCCACATGCCCTCAAATGTTACTGCCTTAAAAACAAATCACTGTATCCTGTTGATACCGCAGTCTAGGGGAATGGATAGTGCTGTGTAACTTCCAAGTTCTTATTAAAATGTGGATCCAGCTATCTTTGCCATCGTTTCATTAGCTATGCCATTTGTGGAAAGTTTTAGAGTCATATATTTCACTAATGGTTAATGCAGCGTTTCCTTGGTATTCAAGCCATGCTGAGACATCTTTCAAAATGATGTGTAAATATTGATTTAAAGCCCTGTTTAAACATGAATCTCTGGCACTGCCTCTGTGTTATGTGTGCCTGTGTCAAAGAGGAGAATTAAATTCACAGCCAGAGTTCAGTATAATAATTGTCCTATTTATCTGGTAATGGCTTCTGGCTGAAAACACTTTGAAGGGTGTGGTGGGGTTCCACGTTCCTTGTCTCTTAACGGTGGTCTATTGTGTCTTGTTGTCATCTTTGTCCTTTTTACAAGTTAAATAATAGTTGTTGGTGTGGTGGGGTTTTGGGATGTGTGTGTGTGTGTGTGTGTATGTGTGTGTGCGTGTGCGTGTGTGTGTGAATTATTAGCCTAGGACAGGTTTGAGAGGTAGCCATGTTAGTCTATTTCAGCAGAACAAACAAGGAGTCCTGTGGTACTTTTAAAGACTAACAAGTTTATTTCTTGCATGAGCTTTCATGGGCATAATCCCACTTCGTCAGATGCATGAAATGGAGAAAAAATTGCATGTTAGGAGTAAATATATAGATACAGAGACGAATGGATAGCCTAGCAAACTCAACCTGAGATCTGTAAGCCAAGCTGGGTTCTTCTCTGCTTACATATCATCAGCAGTAATGTGTCATTTTTGTATAGTCCCTTTTTTAGAGTAGTATCATGCCTTGGTGCCGATTCTTAGCATAGGAGCCCTTTGTGCCCCTGTATCTTAGATCCAGTTGAGCACTCTTCCACAGAGATCCATGTTAGGCAGTTGATATGGGGTCATTCTGGTAACATGGCTAACCCGTTATACTTTGATTATTGTGGTTGTACACTGCGCTTTCAGTCTTCTGGGGTTGTTGTCCTTTCTTAGTCTACTCAAACCTCTGACTCTGGCCCCTTAAATTTACGTAAAACAAATGTAGGGCCAGGTTTTTAAAAAAGAGTTAGGCATCTAACTTCCATTGAAATCAATGGTACTTACACATCTAAAAACCTTTAAAAATCTAGGCTTTCGATACTCTGGGGGAGTGTGCAAACTTTCATATAACTAGAAAATGGAACTCTTCTGTGCTAGCTAATGTACAGGAATGGAAAGAGTAGCAAACACAAATTATGGAAAAGAAGCCTCAGCTCAATTTTTAATGGGAATTATGTGCTTCTGAAAAGTGTGGGGCTGAAAGCTTCCTAGCTACCAAATGAAAATGACCTGATAGTGGCAGTAAAAGCTAATCAACCCACTTCACCAATGTGCTTTAATCTCAATTCAGAGGAATGCCATCTACCAATAATAGAACACTTCAGTTTTCACACCCATTCAGTCCTTGGCCTTTCTACTGAGATTGTCAGAAAAGGCCACCATTTATAGCAAAACATAGAATCATAGAATAATAGGGATGGAAGGGACCTCATGAGGTCATGTAGTCCAACCCCCTGCTAAAAAGCAGGACCACTCCCACTAAATCACCCCAGCCAGGGTTTTGTCTAACCGGGCCTTACAAATCTCCAAAGATGGAGATTCTACCACCTCCCTAGGTAACCCATTCCAATGCTTTACCACCTTCCCAGTGAGAAAGTTTTTCCTAATATCCAACCTCGACCTCCCCAGCTGTAATTTGAAACCATTGCTCCTTGTTCTGTCCTCTGTTACCATCGAGAACAGCCTAGCTCCCTCCTCTTTGGAGCACCCCTTCAAGTAGTTGAAGGTTGCTATCAAATCTCCCCTCAACCTTCTCTTCTGTAGACTATATACCGTATTTTTCGCCATATAAGACGCACCGGCATATAAGACGCACCCAATTTTTAAGGAGAAAAATCTAGAAAAAAAAAGATTCTGAACCAAATACTGTAGTAAAATATTTTATATCAACTGTATAAGGTTAACAACAGTTTAAGAATAATTTTATGTCAACCATGTAACATTAAGAACTTAGTACTCTTAACTTAATCTTTACTCTCATTAACAGTCAGTAAACAATAACAAAAATAAGGCTTTAATGTTTTTATTCAAACCCCAAGAATTCCTCTTCTTCGCTGCTATCAGAAATGAGGATGGACAGATCCTCACAGGCATTGTCAACACTTTCTTCCTCACTGGTTTCAAATATGACGTCATCTTCTGTTCCATCCAAGGCATTACTAATGCCACATTTCTTGAAGGATTTTACAACAATGTCCTCCTTAACGGAGTCCCATGACCTTTTAACCCATTCACACACTTGTGTGATAGTGGGCCTCTTCATCCGCCCAGTAGGAGTCAAATCATGGTTGCCAGCTGCCATCCAGGTGTTCCACTCCTCTCGCATCAGAACTTTGAACGGTTTGTTAATGGCAACATCCAGAGGTTGCAGCTGGCTGGTAAGACCACCAGGAATAACAGCTATTTGGGTCTTAACTTTTTTAAAGTTCTTTTTAGTAGTTTCTGTAATGTGCGCTCTGAATTGGTCAAGCACCAACAAGGAAGATTTCTTGAGAAGCCCGCCAGGACGTTTGGACCACACTTTGTCAATCCACAGCCTCATGCCATTTTCGTCCATCCACCCTTTATCATGAATATGCACGACGACTCCTCGTGGAATTTTTTCTTTTGGCAATGTTTTCCTTTTAAAGATCAACATCGGAGGCAGTTTGGTACCATCTGCACAGCAGGATAGCACAACAGTGTAGTGGGTTTTCTCATGCCCTGAGGTTTTTATGGTTATGGATTTGGCTCCTTTGCTATCTACGGTTCTGTTAGATGGCACGTCAAACGTTAGTGGGACTTCATCCATGTTCCCAATCTGGCTAATTTCAAAGTTATTCTTCTTCCTCGCATCAATAACAAACTTATGAAAAGCCAGAATCTTGGATTCATATTCCTTTGGCATTTTTTGCGCAATTCTGGTTTTGGTGCGCATAGAAAAGCCAGATCTCTTCATAAATCTATAACACCACAATGGTGATCCGGTAAAATCCTGAATGCCTTTCTCCACAGCAATGCGTTTGGCCTCATTGATTATCATTTTAGTTGAGACAGAAATTCCATTTTGGCGGTGACTTGTAATCCACTCCTTCACTTCTACCTCTAACTCTGACCACTTTGCAGTTGGTTTACGTAAATTGTGTTTGTTTTTTCCCAACTTTGTGAGCTGATCCTCCTGTTTCCTCCACTCTCTAATCATTTTCTCAGTTGGAGGTGGTCCGAAGTGTCTCTCCGCTGCTCTGTTTCCATGCTCCTTAGCAAATTTAATTACTTCCAGCTTGAAAGCAGCTTTATATGCTAGTCTCTTCTGGTTAGACATCTTTTAAAGGATGAACGGTAACAGTATCGTAATTTTCTGCAAGAAATGCAGAAATGAAAAAAACCTACCACAAAATCAAACTGCAGCACACATATACAAAGTACGGTAGCCTGCAATAAAGCTCCACACAAAGTTATGCCGGTGTTCTGATGAATTGTCCTACTTTGTTGAGATGACAAAGTAGGACAATTCGTCAGAATACTGGCCTCCCCAGTCATGTGACCCTACCATGGTACCCGGGACTGGCACCTCTTCCCAGCCACAAATGCCCTCAGAGTCCTTTAGGTCAGCGGTTCCCAACCTTTTTGACCCCAGGGACCGGTTTCATGGAGACAAATTTTTCTGAGGACCGGTAATTTTTCAGCTCTGGCGGTTCACTAAAATCACTGATGCGGACCAATTCTGGTCCACGGACGGAGGTTAGGGTCCGCTGTATTATCCTACAATAGTGATGGGCAACTGCCCCCAAGTGCTCCATTTTATGATAATTTTATATACATCTATCTATTCATCTCATATATCTATCCATCTCATATATTCATCCATCCCATCTTTACGGTACATACACACATATATATATTAATGTGTGTGTATGTATGTGATATGCCTACAAATGAAACTTTATTTTTCTTTTTTTTTAACCAATACTTACCTTTGCAGATCCATCCAGCGATAATATGATCTCTGCAGTGTCTGCTGCAGTGTATGGACGGAGCTCTGCCTACTTAGGGGAGGAGCTCTTGTCACTTTAGGTCCTCATCGACTCAGAATGACAAGGGCTCTGCCCCTAAGTAGGCGGAGCTCCGACGTCCTCTCGACATAAATTGCGGTAGCTCCCGAAAAGTATTGTCGGTGCGGGTCGCCCGCGGCCCACTAAACACCGGGCCGCGGACCGGTAGTGGGCTGCGGTACGGTGGTTGGGGACCGTTGCTTTAGATACAGTGCTTTCAGACAAAAAATGAATGGATGGGGAGTAGAACCAGCTCTGCGGTGTACGGTATGTGCGGTGATTACGGTAACAATAGTGTGATGTCTGTGATGGCAGCGTGTGACAGACATCTTACCTACAGCCAGTGCTTTTTTTCTAAAAAAAAAGGTACCGGAACTCCTATTGATGTCCGTCGTGTCATAAAGAAATAACACTGAAAATAGTGCAGTAAACAGTAAATTTTTGAATATATCAAAGAAATAAAAATACAAGGTAAAAACTGTTAAGTTTTATTAACTATGCAGGCCGCTAATATACTGAAAGACAACCTGTGAGGTCTTACAGCAGGGGTCCTCAAACTTTTTAAATAGGGGGCCAGTTCACGGTCCCTCAGACTGTTGGGGGGCCGTATTATAATTAGAAAAAAACGTGAATGTGTAGCTATCACGTCTGCTGCTGGCCTGTGTTTCTGGGTACTGGGTGGCAGGCAGTAATGCATCCACACACTTTTTGTTGGTGCTGTGGGCTCCGGCCAGGCCCAGAGTGTGGGACTGACCGATGTTAGCCTGCTGGCCTGCTGTTGTGTACGCAACTAGTAGCCAATGTTCCCTCTAGGTTTGGTGGCTTGTGTGCAAAATTTTCAAGCCGTGTGAAAAACTTTTTCAGAATAAATTTTTGGGGAAAACTCACAAGACAGAAATTATAGGCATTAATTGAAGATAAAGTGACTGTAAATAGAATTAATTAATTAATTGTGTTTAATTTAATTGGAATGAATTTGGAATTGAAATCTAATTTTAAGAAAGGTTTTTATTTAAAATTAATTTTTAAAAAAGTTTTAAAAAAGAAAGAAGAGAAAGGAAGGCAGGGAAGAGGAAGACAAAGAAGAGA
>ML685862.1:455200-486660 GCA_007922175.1 Pelusios castaneus
GAAGAGAAAAAGAAAAAAAGGAAAGGAAGAAAGAAGAGAAAGGAAGGAAAGGAAGAGGAAGAGAAAGGAAGGCAGAGAAGAGAAAGGAAGGCAGGGAAGAGGAAGACAAAGAAGAGGGGAAAAAAAGGAAAGGAAGGAAGAGGAAGAGAAAGAAGAGAAAGGAAGCAGCCCCGGGGGTCTGGAGGGGGCGGTGGGGGCTGCCGGCCTGCGCGGGGGTCCCTCCTTGTCCCCACCCCCACCCCTCTAACCCGGCCCGTCTCCTTGTCCCCACCCCCACCCCTCTAACCCGGCCCGTCTCCTTGTCCCCACCCCCACCCCTCTCCAGGCCTCCCTCCAGCCCCCTTACCTGGCCGGAGGCTGGGAACTGCAGGGACGGCCGGCAGAGCTGCTGCCGGCCAGTCCGCTCCCGCCCTGAGCACGCTGTAACTGCGCATGCTCAGGGCGGGAGATTTAAATCTCCCCAGCCCGGCCCAGCCTGCACAGCTGGGAGGGAGCAGCGGCGGGGAAAAAAAGGTGCCGGAACGCCGTTCCGGTGCGTTCCGGCAGAAAAAAAGCACTGCCTACAGCACGGCCCCCGTCTCCACTGTCATAGGGGGGTGACCAGCAGCGCGACACAGCGAGCAAGGACACAGAGCAGCAGGATCCGCCTCTCACACACTCCGTGTGAGATCAGTCTGGAAGAACAGTGAGTAGATGGACATTCGCCGTATAAGACGCACCCACTTTTCCACCCCCGTTTTGGTGAAGAAAAAGTGCGTCTTATATGGCGAAAAATACGGTAAGCCTAGTTCCTTCAGTCTCTCCTCATAAGTCATGTGCCCCAGCCCTCTAATCATTTTTGTTGCCCTCCGCTGGACTCTTTCTAATTTGTCCACATCCTTTCTGTAGTGGGGAGCCCAAAACTGGACACAGTATTCCAGGTGCGGCCTGACCAGTGTCAAATAGAGGGGAAATGGTGGTTTACATGATCACTGAGACTGTCCATTCAGAGGTGGAATGAGACCAGTAGGTGCTTTCATCCAAAGGACAGCAGATGGTAACAACCGTTGGTCACTAACCAGCCTGGGTTGAATTTGACCCAGTTTCTCTATCCCATTACTGAGCTAACTGTAACAGTACGAAAGTGCTCAATGTACTCTTTGCTGGGATGAACAGTTTGGAAGCAGCACCTCTTGAGAAACTGTCTTAGAAGCCATGGGGCTGAAGAAGCCATGTTGTAAGCAGCCACAATAAAGCTGAAGTTTGTTAATTAACCTTGTGTCCATGGCTGCGTTAACAGAGGAGCTTTAGGGGCTGCAGTCACAGGAGGGTCCCCTTGAGCCCCACAAAAATATATTGTGTGCCTGCTGGCTGGAGCAACATGTCACGCATGGGGCTGGCTGGTCTGCAGGCCTTGGGACCCCCTCAGATCTGGCCATGCCGCCCCCAGTGCAGAGCACTGGCCTGCCCTAGCCCCGCAGCTGGCTGGTCTGGAGGCCCCATCGGGTCTCACCAGTGCCAAGTGCTGGCCTGCCCCACACAGCTGGCGGGTCTGCTGGCCCGGGCCCCAGGGCTGGGGCACCACACAACCCTAAGGTTTGGCGCCACCTCAGTGAGGGGAGAGTCCACAAGAGTGGGCAGCTCTGGGCTCCCAGGAGCTTTGATCCTGTTTGTGTCAGAATGAGGCCTTATATGCCAAGTGGTGCTGACACAATGAAGCATTAAACACTAACCAGTCGTTTCATAAAAACTAAACCATCAATGAAGGATTGTGTGTATGAAGTAACATAGCAGAAATAGAAAAGGCATACAAGTGTCTGACTAGAAAGATTAGAGGCATGGAAAGAAGTTAAGCAGATTCCATTAAAAATAAATAAATGTGACTTCCATGCTTGAGAAACTCTACAAAGTTGTGCAAATCCCACCAAAAATATTTTGAAGGAATCTATGGTGTGAATGTTGACGTTCAGATTGGTTTTGTTGACAAATGCTTGGCCAATATCATTTAAATGTAACTCGTTTTTCTGAATGCACATTACTGTAGGAATTTGGTGGTCTTCAGAAAGATCATAGTGGTTGCCATATTGGATAAGATCATTAATCCCTCCAGTCCGGTCTCTTGCATTCAGCAGGATCACCTAGTACTTCAGCAGAATGTGACCCTCACATCTTTCTACAATCCATCCATGGACTGTGAAATGTAGAGGAGAAAATGCTTCTTCATGCATTTAGATGTAAATCTGATGGCCTGAAGGCCTGAAGTATGAGTTGAGATGGGCCTTATTCTAGGGAGAAATTCTGCCTTGCAGTAAAGGAGACATGGGAAACCCAGAATGCTTCCTTGCTTGTAAGATGGCAGGGGACAAAGTAGTTCACCAGAATGTGGATTTGAGCCTTAGCTTGCATAGTAACCAGTATTATTGAAGATATTAGATGAAACTGAAGGCGATGGGGCCTTGACCCCACCCTGTTCAATTGCTGTTGTCTGGTCTACTACCTTTCTCGGAAGCAGGAGGTGTCCTGCTACGAAGAGTAAAGAAGTCTCTTTCGGAAAGCATTCAATAAGTGTCCGATAGCTTTCCAAACATATCCTCAAACAACAAAAGGCATGAGATAGTTTTCAGGCCACTTCTTCCATCATCTTTCCCAGCAGTGTCTCTTGCCAGTTAAATTTCTGATTAAGAAAGGTGGTAAAGATCCCTGGCCCTAATGCTGATTCCTGTCACAAGTTATTTTTATAATGGGCAAAATTAACACGGATCACCACTCTGTATCTGCTGCCACTTTTCCTTTGTTACTTATCCCCAGTGGCCAACTTTTCTTCTAGTAAGCCTTGTCCTCAGACCTCTCATTTAAAAAGATTAAGGGTCATTATTTTGTGATAAACACAGTGAGAGGTATTGAATGTAAACTCTTCCGATGGCTCTGTGTAAGTAAGGGAATGTTTATTACTTGTAGTGTTGTCACTTTAAGACGCTGATGGATTGGATAACAGATTCAGAGAGACAGGTTGATGTCTCCAGGAAGATAAATGATATGAGAGGTTAATTAATGACACATGGCTAATTTTAGACATAGGAGTGGCACTAGCTGTATACTAGCTGCAAGATGGGCTTCTTAGGAGAGCAACACAATTGAAACTAAATGGACCAGGCTGGCATATTGCACTTCCCTGTACCAGCCTAATTGCTGCGCTTTGCGGGTATTCACCTGAAAGGAAGTGATGTCTGCATTCCATCCTTGGCCTTTTATCTTAAAAAGAATTGTAGGGGTGAAAGAATTCTTAAGACCAGAATGATGTTCAAGGTTTTTAAATGGCTAAGGAAAAGTTGGGTCCTTGAGATAAAGCTCCATTCTGCAAGATGCTGAACACTGTGTCCCAATCCAGGAAAAAAGCACAGGCCTGAATTTTGGTATGTAGATAGTTCCAATGAAGTTGAAGCTTCGGTGCTTTGCTGGTTTTAGGCCAGAGTGCTCAGCACTTTGCAGGATGGAGCACACAGTGAGCAAATACAACTCATTATAACAATAATTAATACCGAATACTGAAATCTTATCTAGTGCTTTCCATCGGCAGATCTCAAAGCACCTGACAAAGTCGATCAATGCTATTCTCTTCATTTTATGAAAGGGGAGACAGGCACACGGTTGAAGTGCCTTGCCAAGGTCGCCAGACAGGGTAGTGGCAGATCTGGGAATAGCACCAAGCTCTTCTGACCCATGTGTACGATCATGGAGCGAGTTCTGGTGTCCTGCTGGAAGGATCTACTTCATCGAGTTTGTTCAGTGGGGCCCTGTTCCCTGGTTGGCCTCCTTAGGGGCTACCAAAGTAGAAACAATTGAGAAATTGATTATGAATTCCTGTTCTCCATCTCATGGTGAAACTTTTAAGTTGAATGGGCTGAACCACTTTGGGTGGATCCCAGAAGTGGGGTTCCTCCATGAGTGGATCTCCCCCTTTCAGCAGTGAAGTGTGGGACGGCAAATGAGGGAAGGGCCTCATGTGCGACTCTGTTGTCCTATGAGGACTGAGCTTCCTGGACTGTAGGTAGTGGAGCCAGGTCAGGAGCAAGAGAGGGAAGGTGGTGAACAGGACTGAATCAATGCAGGAGCGATAGGGGCTGAAGCCCTGGGTCCTGGCCTAAAGGGGGGGGGGGTCCCAGGCTCCAGCCCCATAGGCCCCTGCATGATCTGGCCCCCCTGCTGCCCTGTTCAGTCTGCACAGCATTGGGGGGGGGGTGGTATTGGGAGAGGGTGGGGCCCTGGGGTCAGAGGCTGGGCTCTGTGCTCCTGACCCACCTTTGGGCCAGCTGGTCCATCCCCACGAGCGGGGCTGGCTGGCATGTGTTTGCTCCGCTCCAGGGGCTGGTCTGGCTGGCACGTGATGTGGCCTCTGTTGTGGACCGAAGCTGCACTGTGATGAGAGCAGCCTCTGGCCTCAGGGCCCCCACAGCGCTGGCCTGCCCACAGGCCACCGTGGTGGGGGGCTGGGGTCGCAGGCAGGGCTGGGGGGCACAGTGGTGGGCAGCTCAGGGCCCTGAGACTCCTTAATCTAGCCCTGGTGGTGAGTGGATCAGGAGAGGTGCTGCTGACACAGGATCTTTGCATGGTAATCTAAACAGGAGTTAATATTCCCTCCTTCTGGGCCTCTTCCATAGCTGCTGTTGCACAGTCATTAGACCCCTTGACCCTGATGGAACTAAACTCCCTGGGGAAAGGAGGACTAGCTGAGACGGGCTGTACATATGGCTGGTTCCTCTCAGTCCCTTGTTCTTACTGTGTTCCTGCTGCTTTGGAATTCACTACATTGAAGCAGACAGGAGTGGTCTGAGTTTTGTTTTGATCTCTCTCCACCTGCTGGTTGCAGGGATTATTTCATGAGCACTGTGCTAGTACAGAGAAATACTGAGGGAAGCTGTTTTTCAAACAGAAAAAGGATTAATTTTCCGCCTATTAAATTTATCCGGCTGTGGTTCTTTTCAGCTAAAACCATTCCTGGTAAAAGTCCCTGTTGGTTTTGCATAGCTGGCAATTAAGGGATAATCTTAAAATTTGTGCCAGAGGCAACAGGTAGTTGCAAAAAACGTTCTTCGAGTCTCAAAGAATTGGCTGTGTCATGGTGTGCCATTCTGGGCAGAAGCATTGTTTCTTTAGATAGGAGCTAAGAGTTAAGAAAAACAGCTTGTTGAATTGCTAAATAAATGATCATTTACTCAATAACAGAGCAGGAAAGTTGATTCTCTGTTATGTACACTCCAGAAAATATGTATGCAATTGTAATGAATTCAGATGAGGATTAATGGGATAAAACAGCACTTTACTTGTATTTAATGTATCGTTTCTCGTCAGTTGGCTGATTTTGTAAAATGTTAAGTGACTTAAGTGAAAAGTCATTGAGTGACAGGTGTGATTTATGCTGATGCATCTCTTAAGCTCTGGGGTGACATGTTGTCACATATCGTTGGGCTGTCAAATGAAAGATAAACATGTGAAAATAACAACTTCCTCTTACTGCGCAGTGAACACTGAGAATATATAGACTAAGTTTGCCCTCTGCTGGATTGCACAGTTACATGACTGACATTATGACCAGTTAGAGAAGTTGCTTTCTTTTAAGGGACAATAGTTTACACCAGCATTACTTGCAAAAGATTTGCTCACCTTTAGCTCACCCGTGCAGCCAACAGAGTGAACTGGTCCTTGGATTAAAAAAAGGCACAGTGTTCACCTGAAAAATGTCTTCCTGGATTGGGGCCAAAGCTAATTTCATACATTATCCCTTTGTATAGATTCGAGGTCAGTCTACATGCCGGCACACGGTATTATGGTACAGTATGAGGCATTCATATTCCAACGCAGGGTTTTTAAATTAAGTGTAGTGGGCCAAAATAGTTCTAGAATCATGAAAAGGAAGTGCCTGGCAGTTTACCAACAATTCTGTAACCATTTTGTCCTTTCCCCATTACCAACAAAAGCAATTTTTTTTAGGACATGCATGGCCTTAACCATGCTAGGAAGCTGTAGACTAGCAAGGTCAGACTTATAGGGCCAGATGGGCACTGAAATAAAATCTAAGCATCTTTTAATTTTTTCTTAACCATGTTATAGCATTCATTCCTGTGTGGAAATGGTGTACTATATGTTATTCTAACATTCCCTTAGGGGTTTGAATGGTGGAAATTATTACAAAAGAACTCTGCGTAAATGTGGATAAACATTCAGCTGCTTCACATTATTTCTATTGAAGATATATTTTCGTGATGGAGAGACCTAAACATTGACTTACTCTGATTTGGATCCTATTTAACAGTTTCATTATAATAAAAGACTGGAAACAGCAGGAGATATGTGGAAAATACAACCATTCACGCCCCCATCCAAGAAAACAGCTGACTTCCTATGCCATTCACTGCCTGAATTTGTATGTGAGGAGAGTGGAGAGGAATCAGGAAAATGGAAAAGTTTAGGGAATTTTGCTATGCTTTGAGTCCGCAATGTATAGCTATGATCTTATTTAAATCTTAACAGCATAGAAGAACAGGGTTTGTGTTTGATTCAGTCAGCTGAAGCAGGAATTCTTAGGGTATTACATTTCTCCTAATGATGTAAACAGAAACGAATGTCAATTAAATGCAACAACTGCAGCTAGTTGAATAATGTATGAATAGTTTATTTGACAAATAATTATCAGGAATAAAATTGGTCATTTTTTAGTCCACTCTAAAAATAATTTTCCAATTCTTTTTTTTTTTTAAATGCAAGCCAAAAAACTATAAAGAGGAAACAAAGTTTGCCCTCAGTTACTCATGTTACCTTATGTTTACAGGGTCACACACATGTAACCAAAGGAGAATTTGGCTCTGTAATTGTTGTGCGGCTCCAGATCCTCAGTTGATGTAAATTAGTCCTGCTCAAATGACTTGTATGTTGACCTACACCAGTTG
This sequence comes from Pelusios castaneus, assembly GCA_007922175.1. Lineage (NCBI taxonomy): Eukaryota > Metazoa > Chordata > Testudines > Pelomedusidae > Pelusios > Pelusios castaneus. Next base: position 462,124 of record ML685862.1, read on the forward strand.
AGGCCCTGCATCATTTTCCATGTAAGTTTTGACTTATAGGGAAAACTTTTGTTGATGATAATTAAAGAGTCAGTTTCCTATCATTTTATTCATGGGGTCCTTCCTGGAGCCCTGCTTGGAAGTATCTACAAAGAAAAAATATGCATCCATGGATCCTTAATTTCCCTGGGTCATTAGCCACACTGAGAGCCGTAATGTTCCCAGGATTCTGGTCCCTATGTCATGTAACCCTAATTCATTGGAGAACTGTGTGTCTGAATTCTAAAAGTGCAGACAAGTCTATTCAGGCATAACTCCTATTGCTATGGGGCAAAAAAATGCCAGCACAGTGGGACATAGGGGAGGGCTTTGGAGGTCAGAGCCACTGCCTGGGTACAGGTTGGATGGTGTGGTTTTCTAGAGATCATCTGGAGCCATCTTACTATATCATTTTCCTGACATTTAACAGCCCTTGGACACTTGAATATATTATCTAGGAAGGTTGTGGAATCTCTGTCACTGAAGGTTTTTAAGAACAGATTAGACAAACATTTCTCAGGGATGGTCTAGATAATACTTAGTTCTGCATCTGTGTAGGGGACAGGACTCGATGACCTACTGAGGTCCTTTTCATTCCTCCTACATGTCTATGTTCTGCGATTGGTAGCACTTCAGTGCCACCTGTTCTCTGTCTGTGGAACACAGTATTTAGTTTTCTGCAGGCTGTAATGCTTCAGATTAATTCTGGTTAATGGACTTCACCTGGAGATGACTGGGTGGTATTAAGTGGTTTGTGACGTACAAGAGGTCAGCCTAAAGACCCTTCTGGCCTTAAACTCTTGAGAGCCCCAAGGGTCTGTGAGGCAAGAGGAGTAGAACCTGCTGTAACCTGTCCTTGCCTAGGGCAGCCCACCTGAAAATGCCAACGTCAGGGCAGACTGCAAAAGGACAGCAGATTCTCCCAGAAGAGGATACTAATGTTAGAGTTCCTGACTGGTCACATACAGTGCTGCTGATTTCCCACACTGGTTTCAAGAAGCTACAAGAAGAAATAAACAGTCCCCTTTATTGCATTTCAGTCTCTGGCTCCCACTCAGCAACAGGGTCCAATAAAGAGATAAACTATTAAAACTCTATTCCTTTTAGCAGAATGGTCTCCTGATCCCTAAAGGGTCACCCACATTATCACATCTCCATCAGAGGCTTTAATGCAGGGGTCTGCAACCCAAAAGATAAGAAGAGCTATTTTTGAAAATTCCTTCAATAACAAAGTGTTTTGAGAGCCACAATGGGTGTAGCCTCCTGGTGGGAGGTGCAGGGAGGTGAGGGATTTCTGCTGCAGGGTCCCCTTATGCAGGGGGGGGAAGCCTGGAGCTTGGCATGGGCTGCCCATGGGGTCCCTGGTGGCTGGGGGAAGCCCAGAGCCAGGCATGGGCCTCCTGCAGGGTACCCCGGTGGTTGGGGGAGCCCAGAGCCGCAAGGGGGCAGCCAAAGAGCCGCATGTGGCTCCAGAGCCACAGGTTGCAGACCCCTGCTTTAATGCCATGACATTATCATGTATACAAAACCTGATACAAGCCCAGGACTAGATACTGTCCCTTCTGGATCTCAATCTGGGGTAAATTTGGAGGTAAGGTGGGGACTAGGGAATTCTACGTTTTGCTCTAAGAAAACAAACATTCTCAGACCCTGGTCTCTCCTTGGGTTTCCTGGGAATCTAAGTGATTATAAGTAACTGGGTGTATAACCAAGGGTACAAGTTGGTTCAGAGTGCTAAAATCAACTGTTGTATATGTTGGGGTAGATATATTGAATAAGGGGATTTTAATTTTAATGAAAAATGTTCAAAGTAGTTTCTGCGCATCAGAGTAGAGCTGCACCATGGGGCAGATTAAGATCTTTCCGCTCTTGATTTTCTGAAAAACCAGATTGCAGTTCCCTGTTCTAGAGGTCTCTTGGCAGGGGAACAGATTTAGTTGTTCTCTGTTTTGTAGCTATTGGTACAGCTGCAACAGATCTGAAACTGGAGTAGCATGCACTGAAGAGTTCCATTGGCATTCTGTGCCCTGGAAAAGAGATTATAAGAAAAGCTTTAAAACTTTTATTGGGACTATGTTTTATATTCTTCCACCTGTAAAGCCAGGTTGCCCTAGCACCACAAGTGCTCCAACCTCTGGATCATTCTTCTTATGTGCTACACAGATCTCCTATTGTAATATATTTAAAACCCTACATAAATTACCTAATAACTTTCCTATGCATAAACATTTCTCAGTATCTTGGTTCCCTTTAAGGATAGAGGCAAATTCTGTGTGTCCATCAGCAAGCTGTTCTCATGGTACAATGATGATGAGCTGAGATACAAGACCTTAAACCACTTACTGTCCCAGGACTGAATTCTGCCTCCTGTGAGTCACTTTATGGGGGGAAGATTAGGCATTTGGGAGAAAGAAGGGGAAAAAATACTGTGATTGTTTTAAATGGATGTTTGAAGTTGCTCAAAAGTTTGGAAATGCAAACGTACTAGGGGAACTGAAGTAATGGGTTGAGTGCATGCAAAGTTGTTGAAGGATCGTAATGCAATTTATCACAAGGCTGCCATTAATCACATAGCTTTGCAATTTATCACATTGATCTATAGTGTATCTTAGGTGATATATCTAATCTCAAGAGAGGATGGTTCAATTAAAGGTGGAGTAAGAGGCTGGGGTTATTCATGTCGTCTTTGGCTGTCCTTTGTGTGGAGGAAGGACTGTGTTTTGCCATGTTTGTACTGTGTACAACGCCCAACTCAACAGGGCGCAGCAGGAACCCAGTGGGGTCTTGGAGCACTACTATAATAGTAGTAATTCTGTAAACAGTCATACAGTTCATGGAGGATAGGTCCATCAATGGTGATTACAAAGATGGGTAGGGATTGCTGTTTGCCAAAAGCTGGGAATGACTGATGGGATGGATTATTTGATTACTGCCTGTTCTTTTCATTCCCTTTGAAGCACCTGGCATTGGCCTCTGGCAGAAGACAGAATACTGGGCTAGATGGATCATTGGTCTGACACAGCATCAGTTTTAAGCATTTAAATTTGAGCTCTGGCCTCCCAGGTACCCCGGGTACCAGCCAAGAGTGGAGAGGAGTCCCAAAGCCTTGTCCATGGGGAGCAAACAACCCTTGATGAGGCAATGTGGGGGGATTTCCATAAAGCAATCCCCTCAATTTTCTTTCCTGTTGAGACCCTCACCATGTTGTTGCGTTCCCTTGTCCCTCACCCCAACCTTCTGAAGGGAATGATCTGGGCCAGTGGAGGTTAGAAGGAGTGATACCGTTAAGTGCCGTGTGCAAATTTCCTCATCCACCTCAGGTAATGCACATAATCCATGACTTAGAACCCCTCCTCTGTTCCATGATGGGGACAAAAGTCCATTGGGGCAAATCTGAGGTACTGAAATTCATTTCACTTGAACAGAAGCCTGGCTTTGAATTCTGTTCCTCAGATATCATAGGCTTTAATGTATTGCGGTACTCTTCAAGCTAGAATTCCTCTGTTTTTACTTTTGGAAAACAGTAGCTGTAGTACAGAAATGAGTTCACGGGCATTACACAGAGAGGAGAATGAATTTCTGCTGCATTCCATCATATTTGCTCTCATTTAATTTATTCACCAAACAGATGCATAAATCCCCAAAAAGCTGTAGTCAGCTGAAAACAGAATAGTCTAAGCATTTGTTGTCTATGCAAGATAGAAAAGCTTTCTAAGAAAGATGGTGGGGTGTGGGGAAGAGTGCAAAACAGGATAGCTGCAACCTGGGCCCTAAGAAACTGCTTTCATTCCATACTGTTCTGTGTGGGGAGGTGGGGAGGGGAGAATGGTTATAATGTCTAAGCAATTGCCTTGCATTACTGTTGCCTAAAGAACATATTCATTTCTTTTACAAAAAGAAATACCCCCCCCAAATATCATGTTAGGTCCAACTTCATATTTTTACAGTCATTTAAGAGGAAAGTGTAATGACTATAATAGCCAAGTCCTGTTCTGAGGTTGGAGTGGCACGAATGGAAATCCAAACCCCATTTGGTCCTGTACTGTATGGTTTCTGAAATTTTCACTTTTTTCCCCCTCCTAAAACATTTGAACAATTTGGGGAAGAGGTGTCAGGCAAGAGGAGAAAAGTTTGCATTTGTGTGGGAGATGGAGAAAAAACATTGTGTGGTTTACTCAGACTGTTTTACAAAAATTAACTGTAGGAGCAAACAAAGTGTATTTTTCCACTTCCATCTTTATTTGCTTTTTCATATAAATATCCCTTTCAGCTAAATGTTGCCATTTTTTGATATGATGAGGTGTCTTCCCCACACTGGCGCTTAAGAGGTTAAAAGCAGCTGTAGGGAGGTTGTTGGAGGGGGGAGCCAGTAGGCAAGAGGCTGGGAGAAACAGCCAATCGAAGGCCTGCAGGCCTATATAAAATGAGTTTCAGGGCAGAGCAGGGTAACCTCTGCCTGGAGCTCGAGGGAAGGCTGGTGTCTTTTGCAGGCTGAGTGGCCTGCAGCACCGTGCACAGTGTTACTGCTGGGAGTGGAGAATAGGAGACCTGCAGGGCAGACAGAGAAGGTCTAGAGCTGGGGGAGGTGGCCCAGGGAGACAGCAGCAGGGAAAGAAGTTCAAGGCAGAGCACGAGGCTGTGATCTACAGGGTCCCTGGACTGGGACCTGTAGTGGTGGGTGGGCCTGGGTCCTTCCCCACTAGCTAATGGGGAATAAGTGACTGCAGGTGCTGCTGAAAAAGTGGTGGGAATGAGAAACTGCAGTGGCCACTGGAAAAGTGACTGGCCTCCTGGGAGGCCAAAACTTCCCTGGAAGTGGGGAATGTAGATTGTGGCTTGGCTGAAGGGTGAGTCACAAAGAAGGCACTGTGGGTGCAAACAGCTGCAGGAAGGGCCCCAGGCAAACTGGGAGGAAGAGTAACAGTGTGCTGATGTGGGCGTCCTCTTCAAGCTAATCCCCAGACAACCAGCCGGAAGTGCCCGTCTGGCAGTGTGTGGTGCGAATCCGTCACAGTGGATAAACCAGATACAATCTGGTACAGAAAAGAAATTACCTTAAATCTACTAGCAAAATGAAGAGGGGCTTGTGATGGGGTGCACCAGACATTTGCTGCTCTCTGCAGGAGGCCCTGCTGCCTCGGTGCACCCACTCTAAGGAGGTGCCTTGCTGAAAGGAAAGAGCAGCAAGTTTATGCCCCAGGGATTGCCTGGAGAGGTTTCCAATGATCAGCTACTGGCAGAACTGGCTTGAGTTGGTGGCAGAGCCCATCAGGCCAGAAAAGAAGGGCTGGCTGCTTCTAATAGGGCCACTTTTGGGTAAAGCCAGGACAATGAAAGATGTCCCTGTCCTAAACCAAGTAACCTGCCCCAGTAATGGGGCCTAATCTTGACAGTATTTGCCTTGGGCCTCTGTGCAGGGCTAGTGTTTATGTTCTGGACTTTGACACTCAGGGGTCTATTTTGACTTCAGCATTAATCTGTGTTCTGTAAAACCTAAGGTGAGCCTGCTCCATGGGGTACTTGGCAGGGCCTCCTTCTTGTTTACAGTCAGTTACATTTCTATTCGCTTCATGGCCCCTTTCCACTGCTAGAACAAAGTACTGTGTAAAGTACAGGCCCATGTAGTACAATGCAGTCCTTAGTGAAGAATACATAAATAGTATTAATTAAATTCTAGTAGAGTTTGAGGGTGATGTTGCCAACCTCAAAAAAAAAAAAAAAAAAAAAAATTACATTTCTGTCAAGGGATCAAAAATAATGAATCAGTCCCTAAAAACCCACGATTGCCCCCTGTAATAAGATTTTTTAAAATAACCAAATCATGTTTTCTAGTCTGTGTTGCCATTTTAATCATGCTCTATTCTTCTGCTAATGTGTGAGACAGAATTTGAGATTGAAAAGCCAACCTTTAATTCACACACAGAATACATACCTCTCCCTGGCTGCTTAGGGGGAGATTCTGCTTACACTCTCCTTCATCCTTGACAGGGGAATAATAATTTTCTGTTTCTGTTTTGACCCAGCAACAACCCCTTTCTGTCCCCTGCTGCTTCCTGAGACCCAGAATCACCACTTCAACACCCCATTCCCCTGCCTCTTGCTGGGACCTCTCTCAGCTGCAGGGCTCTGTGACAGGCCAGGTCTGTGTCCTCAGGCCTGAGGCTTTCCGTCACAGCTTTCCCCGGCCCTGAAAATCATGGGATTAGAGTTGCTGTTCACATCCTCACAGGAGCACTTTCTTCAGGCATCAAAATCCTGTGACTCAGCAATGCTGTCTTTCCCTGGTTGCTGAGACAAGACTCCCCAACCTAACATCACCCTCATCATCCTCTACCCCATCACTGTCCTACTCCCTGCAGCCCATTTAATTGCACCCCCTAAATCTACCACTTGTCACCTCAGGGTCCTGCTCCTCATCCACCTTTCAGCGTCAAGGCTGTTCCTCACAGTTCCTGTGTCCTCTCACCCCCTGAACCCAGAAAGCAATGCCCTACTGGGCTGTAGACTCTGTATACACACTACCTCTAGACAATTCCCTGCTCCAAAGAGCTATGGTCTTACACGTATATCAGGCACCTGGATCCTATGCAGAGCCCAGTGGACTATTTCAGCCCTAAGTATTTGACAGGAGACAATAGGTGGGTACAACAAACACATCGGGGGAGCACAAGATACCAGTGAGACAAGTGTGATCAATGTAATAAGCAAGAGTCATTCCTTACCTACTGTGTATTTTCAAATGTTTAGCCTTCCTTTCACATCCCATCATTGCACAATCTAAGTAATGATTAAACCTTGAACAATAAAATGATTACACTTCTGTTCTGCATTTAATCATCAAGAACTTACTGTTACTGACTTCTGGTGGTCAGTCTCAGAATCATAATTTAGTTCCTTTGATGCAGCCTCTTTCCATAAGAGAATTGTTGAGACTATCTTTCCCTTACTATGGCTTTTGTGATGTTTGTTTCATTCTTTTCTCTTACAGCAAGGACTTAGCTCTGCTGTTTGCATTTTGTAATTTGTTCTAGTCAACATCCTGTATGACTGTTTTTTAAAATGATGATTTAGGTTGGTTCACTTTGTACAGCATAACTGCAGATTGTTATTTTTAGGAGCAAATAGCTTGCCAGGTGTCAATGTGCATGTGACCATGGCTTCTGGAGGAACCACATTGAGATTGTTTCTGTATGTATAATGATTCTTGGTTAAAAAAAAAATCATTATACATACAGATGCGAGTGAAGTCCAGAGGTCATTTCATAGTAGATGTGTTAAGCTGAGTTGCAAAAGTTCTTTCAAGATCAGTTTCATAGGTTATAGTCAAATAGTCCATGTGTAGACTTTGTTCAGATTCTCCCACGAGAATTAGCAGGGTGATCCAGTGCATTCCTGGAGATCGGAATCTTGTGACTTAAGACACCAGCTGATGAAATCCAACCAAGCAGATCTAAGATAACAGAATCAGGACCCGAACATCTTTTTACAGGTCTCCTGGCAGGTTATTGGTATTTCTTGACAACAGCTGTTTCCTGAGTGGATAATAGGCATTGAAGTATCCCCTCCTATTTTCTATGCACACTTTATTAGCCTAAGGTAATTGGCTATCTCCAGCCATTTACAGGAAGCTTAAAGAAAAATAAAAGACAGCAATACTACTTCATTCAAGCTTCATCTGAATGTCAATATTCACTTTTGATCTCTAAATGAACAGAATATAGCAACAGACAGGAACTATTTGGTTACTTCAATAACCACTAACAAGATTATAGGTAAATACAGGTGTATATATGCCATTTTTTATTCCGAGTCTCTTAACAATATAAGTAAAAACCTCAAGTTCTAGTCTATGAAATGTGACTTTGATAACAACTTACATTGAATGGACTTAATTACAATTTATATATCCTTTCAATGGGTCTCCAAAGGTTGATTTGGGGTTATTCAGCCTGCTAGGCTGTAACCCTTTCTGGCTTAGTGTGGCAGTGCAGTTGCTATTTAAAGAAGTCACTCTTTAGTTTAGTTTGGGAGGAATGAGGACTGGATATTTCAGTGGTCTGTGCACTCCAAAGTCCAACCAAACTCAACTGGAGCTGAAAGTACACAGCACTCGGGAGATCAGACCCTGAGTGTAGGATTGGTCAAAGAAAAGTCTGTTCAAACTGCTTTTCAATGAAAATTGGCTTAATTAAATATTTCATTAGAAGTGTGTACTTTCTACAGAATGCTTTAAATGGAAATGTCAAAATATTTTTGGTGAAAACTGAAATGATTACATTTCTAAATTGAACTAAGATGCCTCATGGCAGCAGTAGCTAATTTGCTTTATGTTTCCAGTGTCTTCTGTAGTCCAGATTCTTCTGTTGGACTACATCTTCCATAATGCACCATGGCCACAGACTCTTATGATGATCCACTTCCTCTCTCTTACAGGAAAGACTGTGGTGCATCATGGGGCATGTAATCCAACCCAGGAGAGGTGAATGCAAACATGAGGTACTCAAACTGTGACTCCCAGGAGGCAAAGTGGCTGCATTTCCAAATCAAATTATCTCTATGGAAGAATTTTAGATTAAAATTCATGTTTATTTTTGCTGACATTTTCTGTAGGGGGCGGGGGGAAATCAATTCTTGACCACCTGTACCGTCACACCTTATTCTAAATGCTTAATACAGTTCTACTAATTAAATAAATATGGGTTTGTTTTTCAGGTATGAAAAGAGAAAATGAAGGGTGTTTGCTATGGCTGAGTTAATGAAGATGCACTGTGTAATTAGAATTATGAGCCACAGGAGGCTGTGCTGTGGCTGTTTATTGTTAATTCCATAATGAAGTTGTTATGTTTACACATTTGTAGCTACGTTGCCCCACACAAATTTATACAAGCAACAAATATCCAGAACATCTATGAGTCCTACTCTTCTCAACAAAACAAACAAATTAGTCTGAAAATCCAAAATAAGTAATTCAGACAAAACCTGCAGAACTAACAAAGCACATGCAAACCCTGCACCATTCATTCACTCTGCTTTTCATCATATCCCAGTCCCTGTTCCTCATATGTCCATTGTTTGTATAATTTGGATGCTCTTTATGCTGGTGATCCCTGGTTCTGAGGTCAGCACAGTTTGGAGCCTGGGGGCCTGTGTAACAACTTTGTTCTCTGCTGGATTCCTGGACCAGCCAGGGTAGAGTTTGGTTCTTGGCATAAATTACAGCATCTCAAAGGCTGCTGTATGCTGTGCTCACCTGTCCACAGCCCCGAGGTGCTGTAATGGCAACTGAGAAGTCAGAACACAGCCATGCCCCCTTTCCCTCAACTGAGCCTGAACATGCCCCTTTAGGACCTATAGGCACTGTAAAAAAGTCCCTGGCTCAGAGTTTGCAGTTACAAGACATAAAGGATTGTGAGATGGAGGGGATGCAGAGAGAGAGTGATTTATCTTATAACAGGTTAATATTAGAGCAGGGAATAGAACCTACGTTCTTGAGTCCCGGGCCAGGACACCATTCACTGGGTCATGTTAGTGCCTAACCTCTCCCATTAAAGCCAGGGAGAGGTTTTCCATTTAATTCCAGGGAATGGAAGTAGGCAGTAATGTTCTGCATACACTTAGGGAGATGTATCTCTTGTGTTCCTCCTAAAATAATCTTGTAAAGCTTGGAATTCCATTGATTTCAATAGAATGTTCATTTAAAATTGCATGAAATCTGCAAATAAGGTGGAAACGAGACAGTTCAGAAGCAAGAGAATTTAGCGTTGGACACAAATGTGTACAAAGAATTCAAAATACATTAACTATCTTTACATCAACCTGGACATGTATAAAAATGTAATGCGATTAAATTTAGTCTTATTTTGTTGAAACATTTTTGTTAGGTACAGGGTGTTTATAGCTGATTCAGTGAGATGATTCAGTGAGGATTTAATTATCCATATCACAGAAAAATAAAGAAATCTACATTTTTTTAAAATCAAAGCACAAGCCTTACCCGATTTGAAATTAGAATGTTCTTCATATAAGGAAGACAGCAGGTCTTCTAGGATAGAGAGTCTGTCTAATAACTAACAGTAATTGGCAAGCGTTAAATTATTTTCCTGAAAAAGACCATGTAATTTCATGAATAAAATAGTTTTCTTTTTGTGATTCTCAGTATATTCATACATCTAAGGTAATCTTTTTGTGATTCTCAGTATATTCATACATCTAAGGTAATCTTTTTTAGCTTATATCAAGATCAACACATCATATGTGCCACAAGCCATTTAACTAACAAATGTATCCAAATAAGTCTTCATGCACTGGGACAAATCTCTATTGGTTTAAACTCAGCTCCACAGCTCTAATATACACAGTGGACTGGTGCGACTTCATACCAGCAGAGAATTTGTTCCATGTTGTTGTTGTGTGTTCAAAGTAAAGTTTTAGGGCTCAAGTCTGTACCATATAATTAAATGGCAAAACATTTCAGCAGAACCAGGACATTTGGCTCTTAATGTTTGGCATGGTCATGGCAATATATTAGATTCTTCATCAAGTTTTGTCAAGCCAGTAATGGTAGTTGTGATTTGTTTCCAGCTTGGCAGGAATCACTACCGTGATTGAGCATTTGAGTGAAAGGGCCTTTAATGTGTTTTGCCTTTCCAACATAGTTGTCATCAAATAATTTCAACTGTCAGACCAATACTGGAACTGAAATGTTTTAATATAGGACATGTACTACAACAAACTTTCAATTGTTTAAAATAAAAGATTTTAATATTTTATTTCAATTACTAATGAAAAAGTTTCCAAGAATTTATTTTTAGCATTTTATATTTTGAATACAGTATAGTGAATGTATTTAATGTGTGTTTAATAATTTTAATTTTTGAAGGAAAAGATATCTGACTACACAAGGAAAAGATATCTGAAAATACAGGGCTTTTTAATTTAGTAGACAAAGGCATAACAAGATCCATTGGCTGCAAATTGAAATGAGCTAAGTTAAAACTGGAATAAAATGCACATTTGTAACAATAAGGACAATCAACTGTTGGAAGAGATTACCAAATGATATGGCGAATTTCCATTACTTGGAGTCTTCTGAGTCAAGACTGTCTGTCTTTCTAAAAAATAAACTCTAGATCAACTGCAGCTGGTTGGAGTAGATGCAAGAATCACTGGCTGAAATGCTATGGTCTGTGTTATGCAGGAAGTCAGACTGGTTGGTCATAATGTTCCCATCTGCATTTAAAACCTATTAATCTATCAGCAAAAATTGTGAGTTCCAAATGTCCAGGAAACTCAGTGATCTGGTTTCTATAGCAGAGCCAGAGGAAAATACTAAAGGACTGGTCTACTCTAGAAAATTGTCAGCTTAACCATGTTGCTCAAGGATGTGAAAAATCCACGCCCCTGTGTGATGTAGTTAAGCTGACCTAACCCTCGGTAGAGACAGGCCTAGGTCAACAGAAGAATTATTTTGTTGACCAAACTCCTGCTCCTCGGGATGGTTGATTACCTGTGTTGATGGGAGAACCCATCCTATCAGAGTTGATAGCATCTACCCTGAAGCACTACAGTGATACAACTCCAACAGGCACCAAGATTGACAAGTGATTTCTTCAGCAAGATATTCAATGGTGGTGATTTTAGATCCAGGTTTTCCTGTATCCCTTCTAATCTTCCACGTACCCCGCAGTGGATGCAGATTCACAAGGGTCCTAGGGTTCTCAGATTTTTACATAAAGAGGACCACATTTTCATATGGAAACAGTTGCATAGGCACCTCTCCTCCCATTCATCATCACATCACGGGTCTGTGGCACCTTCAGCAGTTTCAGTCCTGGAAAAGAAACATTTGGAAAATATTCCTTTTTTTTTTTTTTAAGCTTTTGTTGGGGATTAGCTGCTGGGAACATGGAGGAGAAATCAGCACTAGATGAGAATAACCCATATCTTTGTCCTGCAACACTTGATGTTGCTTTCTTTGATTCTGAAGAGGGTAGAAAAGAAGTGGGAAGGAAACATGGATCTTTGTTGAATTATCATTGTCTCTATGTGTGTAGAGAGCAAGGCAGGGCACCTAGTTAGAAGGACCCAAAGACTTCTAGAAGAGCGGATGTGTGGTAGTTGCTGAATGTTGTTCACTTCAGTATCTGTCTCTGAAGCTGTGCGGAGAGATTCTATTAAGGGAAAGAATATAGCAGATTCCTGATGACCGCCATCTGAGAGCTGTGTCAATTGGCACTCAGTGGGGGAAAGGTTAGAAATAAGGGGAGGATTTGTTTTGAGCATATTGTTTCTTCTATTGAGAATAAAAATCCAACTACAGGAAGCTCTAACTCAGCCTGCCCCTCCCACCCGCCTCTATGGCATTGCAGCTTCCCAGGGGTCCTGGCCTCTCCACTCCATTCCGTCTCCTTGCCATATTACATAAGACATATTCCATATTTATATAAATATAGCTTCACATTCAATCCAGCATTGGGCCCCCGCACCGTTGGCAGTGGAGAGAAGTCATCCCTATAGGAAGACTTGAGTGCACTTATGTGTATTTATGTCACAGCAACCAACTGAGGAAGTCTGTGAGGAACACCAAGGGAATTAGTAGGTAATAGTTATTTAAGGAAAAATTTTCAAATGCTGGTTACAGGCAGAGGTAGAGAGACGGGTGTGTGTGTGTGTGCGTGCGAGTGAGTGAGTGAGATACTTTTTTTTTAAAGTCCTGAGAAAACTGAGCTCTGGTCTGCTTTAGCAGAAAAGGAGGCTGAGGTACAGGAAGAAGTTGGACAAGAAGCTGGATATGAGTCAACAGGGTGGGCCCCTTATTGCTAAGAAGGGTATCAGCATATCGGGCTGCATTAGGAGGAGCATTGCCAGCAGATCAAGGAAGTGCTTATTCCCCTCTATTTGGAACTGGTGAGGCCTCATTTGGAGAACCTGTCGTTTGGAGTACTGTATACAGTATTGGGCTCCCCACTGCACAAAGGAGGTGGAATTTGAGAGTGTCCAGTGGAAGGCAAGAAAAATGATTAGGGGGCTGGAGCACATGACTTAAAAGGAGATGCTGAGGGAACTACACTTGTTTAGTCTGCAGAAGAGAAGAATGAAGGGGGATTTGATAGTAGCCTTTAAGTATCTGAAAGGGGGTTCTGGGAGGATGGAACTAGGCTGTTGTCAATGGTAGTAGATCACAAAACTAGGAACAATGGTCTGAAGTTGCAGTGGGGGAGGTCTAGGTTGGATATTAGGAAAAACTTTACTAGAAGAGTGGTTAAGTACTGGAATGGGTTAGCTAGGGAGGTGGTGGAATTGTCATCCTTAGAGGTTTTTTAAGGGGAGACTGAACAAAGCCGTGTCTGCGATGGTTTAGTTGGGGTTGGTCCTGCTTTGAGCAGGGGGTTGGACTAGATGACTTCCTGAGATCTCTTCCAACTCTAAACTATGATTCTATGAAAAAGTGGAGTGTCTTAGCATAATGTTACCTCAGCACCCTCCAACCCACTCTAAGAGCAGACCGTCACGAGGTGCTTCATGGGTCACAGTACGAGAATCTCTAACTTCAATCAGATCTAAACTAAATCACCACCATTCCAGTTTCAGAAGCTGTGCACAAAATGTCTTTTCAACCTTTCTTGTACTCACTTCAGCAAACCAAAACTGATAAGAGGGCAAAGATTTATATTTCATTCAGGTGATAAGCAATGGGGGTGAAGTCTCAAACACCTTCAGATCACATCTAGCAATTCCTGTGATGTCTAAAAGGCAGACATCAAAGCACAAGTATGTACATTTAGTGACTGAATAGAGTCGATAAGTGAAATGAAAAGGCAATATTTCAGTTTCCCTACAGATTTTCAAGCAGAAATTTGAAGAACGAGAAATACACTATCCAGTTACTCCCTTAAGAAAGTGCTTCCTCAAACAGACCATCAGTAACTCTTTTCCAGTGCAGTAACTTTTCAGTTTTCTACAGTAAACTTTCCTAGAATTTTAAGTATCTAAATTATGTCTCATATTGAAAGAAATGGCTTCTTATGTATTTAATAAAGCTGGAATGATGAGAAATGAAGGGAGAGGCTGAAAAAGGAAACTGCTGGAGAATGAGGGGAAGGAGTCATTGAATGCTAACAATATTGCAGTTAATATCACACCAAGTTTTAGACACAGGATACAATAAGATGAAATTCACATTCAGAAGATTAGTTCTTCTTAGATACAGTGATTTCCATTAAAAATTCAAAATTTCTGACAAAATGGTATCTGAGATAACACAGGGTTTTTTTTTAACTAACTATGAGGGATAGGCTCTGTGTGGTAACTGCTGGCAAATGTTGACTTCTTAATAGCAACCATTGTGCCATCAGTTCTAGTATCCTTGAGTCCCAATGAAGTGCTTTTATTTAACAATTACATCAGCATAAAAGATTACATTAGATTCACTGTCTGATTCTGAAAGCATTTAAACCTAGTCTGTCTGCATGTGTCCTTCTACTCTACTTCTTACCTCTAAACTTCCTGTTCAAAGTTCTCCATGCCCTCTCATTTCCTGTTAGATACATGTGGCATACACCAGATGGCACTGTGCCACCTGAGCCAACACTGTGAAGAGTTTATCAGTTTCTGGTCAGAAGGATAGTTGTCACCCAAACTGATAATCCACCTGTGAGCAGTAATTGAAAAGATCACCAGAATTCCAAACCTTCTAGACACCTGAATTTTCACTTTTAATCTTAGTTTAATTATGGCCCAGCCATTGGGACCTCTGGCCCCTTTTCATACAAGAAACAATGCGATCCGTCTTTCCTTCCTTTCATATAAAATCTTAAAGCATTGAAATGAAAGATGTGTAGTGCTGCTCTTTATTTAGATCCTGATTTCAGTACTTAACCCTTATTTATGTTCTTTACTGAATAGGGATAAACTTACGCATGTGCTTAAGGGCTTTCTGTGACTGGGTCCTTAATAGCTCACAGTATCCAGTGAATGTATCCAGGAGGTTTTCTATTGGTGTATTCTTCCTTCACTGTGACCAAACATTTCCTCTCAAGATAAGGGTGTATGTTTGCTTCCCATACATTTCATGGTGACTGTGGCTGGATGCTGTGCTTCGTACTGCCTGGTCATTCAGAAATGAATATCCTTGTGCATACTGGCATTTTTCCTCTTTGTTGTTATTGTCTGGGAAAGTACGGAAATAGGTCCCAACGGGGTCTTTTATTATACATTTTAGATATGAGTTTATGCTGCAAAATTTGGACTCAGATCCTGAACCCTCAAAAATTGGGGTTGTTTGGATCTAGGATTGTTTTGTGGTTTGATATGGCCTATCTCAAAAATAGGGGCAAGCTGCAAAATTCAGAACTGGATTTAGTCTGAGAGTTCAAAACTTTTCCAACTGGGAGGGTGTTCCAATACATGGCTTTGGTTTAGGAAGTGTTCTAATTCATACCCAATGGATTCTACATATGTGATGTCCTCTCCCATTTTTTGCTACACAGGGTGCTCAATCTATCACTTCTAATACTGTTATTTCACTTCAGGCTTCTAATGCATTGTGATCCCTTCTCTAAATTCTGTCTTCTGGATTTCTTTTATGTATCAGTCTTGCTATCTACTAGCCAGTTCCTGCGGGATCTCACCATCCTACGCAATGGGGCCTCTGCTACTTGCAAATTAATTATCTAATTTTAGGTTATTGTTAATTATTTTCTATAGCTCAGTTAACCCTTGACGTTTGTGCTATACATCAGTTTGCAGGAGAGGGAAGTTCTACTTGTTTCTCCAAAGTCTCCTTCTCATATGTCCTCCTTACTGGATGGTATCCAGAATCTTGGTTATAGCTACAATTGTGTTAGGTTATAATGCATCTAACAGGGTTCTAGTACATGGTGGATAAGATTTTTTTTCCCTTCTGAAAACGATGTGAGAATATTGTGGTATAGTTCCCTTACAAAGTGGCTTTCAAACCAAGGGTTGGGACTCAGAATTGGGTCACAGACCCTCAGGTACTGGGTCATGGCGCTTCCTGCTGCCACCGCCAGAAGACTGAAATACATTGCTCAAAGCTGTAATTGCTGGGTCGCGGGCATAAATGATTTTTTTCAACTGAATTCCAAGAAAAAAAGTTTGAAAACCACTGCCTTAGGATACCGATCTCACACCCATTGAAGTCAATGGCAAAACTCCCTTTGACTTCAACAGAAGCAGATTGGCTCATAGGTGAGTGGCCAGAGAGCCACACCATGCTACAAACTTAACCATATTGATGAATGAAAGTGTACTAGTTCCAGTGGCGTTTGTACATGGTTCTAGTTACTTGCTATCCATTGTGGCCAAGGTAAAGTACTAAAGCCCTGTTCAAGGTCTCCATTATTTCTTTGCAGGGTGGATTGATTTAAATCACCAGTTGGAAAGCCTTGATTTAAATCACCAACTTCAGTCAACTTTTCCATTTTTACTTCAGTTATTTTCTAAAGAAAGACCCTTTTTTCACTGGTTTGATGTAATCATTAAAACATGTAAAGGCTCTATGTATTTGTAAATCAACACTAGGTTTGGTACATCTTTTTGCTAGCCGGCAGGGTACGCTATAACAAATTACATTTATTTAAACAATTATAATGCATATTTTCAGATTCTTATTAAATGTACATTTAAATGTATTAAAAATGGTGAGTGATATATTGCTTATTTATTAGATAATTTAACCTCTTGATCATGATTTGTGTCTAGCTGCATTAGGATGATAATTAGAATTTAATGAAACACATTGCAGCATATTAAATTCATTTTTATTAAGCAAAACAACCTTAAATGTTTTGGACACACAAACCCCTCATTATAATGTTTCACATTTACAACTCAATTTTAGTAAGTTTAGGCCTTAACATATTTTGTATTAAATTCAGGTTTCATTTTAAAGGGGTTTATTTTTAAAAGAAAAATTTGTAATAAATGAAAAAATAAAAATCTTTTTTATCAAAAGTATCATTGGTGCTCATCCACCCTACCTTGCAGTATTACTCCAAACTATTTCCAGCATCTAACCTCTGTATGTTATATTACTGATCACAACCCGACTGAATATGAAGAACCAATTGTAAGGCACATCCAACTGATAACCAGAAGAAGGCAAGCTCTTCATGTTGTTCCCTGCTACCCCCCTGCCAGTATATTTCTGTTGTCAAAATACTGTTGTGTTTCCAGATAGGGGCACAGCTAAATAATAGGTATTAATAGAGTCACCATTTGGGATGGGAGAACTTAGTGGTGTTTTGGATTTCACAAAACTTCTATAACCATTTTTTAAACTTTTAGTTTTTGTTAACTGTTTTCATATTTTGTAAAATATGATCCACTTTGTTACTGGGAGAGCTGACCCTTTAGGGGCGTTGGGGCTCAGCAGCTGCACCCCATCCTTGTGACATGTTCAAACCACTTTCCCAGGTTAAAGGTTAAGTCTTGGAGGTCATGTTGGAGAACGCTGTGACTCAGAACCAGACCTTCTGGATATGAAGGGCAGGCTGAATTCAGAGAAAGAAAGGGAGCCAAGAACCTTTAGCCTCTCTTTGACACCTAAGCAGAGAGCTTAGAGAGTGCAGCCCTACAGGGAGCAGGGTAGAAGCAAGTCTTCTGGAGGAAAGCCTCAGGAAAAAGAAGCAGAAAAACCTCCTTAACTTGCAGGCAGAAGGCCTGTGGGAGTGAGACCCACAGGTAGTGTATCGAGTCCTGCAGGAGTCCCTTGGGCAAGGGAAATTGAACATAGTTTATAAGTGGCACTTAGGTTAAACTGTTTTATTTGGAAGAAAATAAAGGGTTATTTTAAAGAAAGGAACTGAAATCCTGATTTTCTTGGGGTTGCAAATGCTTTGGAGGATAGGATCACAATTCAAAATGATTTGGACAAACTGGTGAAATGGTCTAAGGTAAATACGATGAAATTCAGTAAGGACAAATGCAAAGTACTCCACTTAGGAAAGAACAATGAGTTACACACATACAAAATGGGCAATGACTGCCTAGGAAGGAGTATTGTGGAAAGGGATCTGGAGGCCATAGTGGACCACAAGCTAAATATGAGTCAAAAGGGTACCATTGTTGCAAAAAAAGCAATCATTCTGGAATGATATTAGCAGAAGTACTGTAGGTAAGACATGAGAAGTAATTCTTCTGCTCTACTCTGCCCTGATTAGGCCTCAACTGGAGGACTGTGTCCAGTTCTGGGCACCTCATTTCAGGAAAGATGTGGAGAAACTGGAGAAAGTCCAGAGAGGAGCAACAAAAATGATTTAAAGGTCTGGAACACTTGACTTACAAGAGAAGATTGAAAGAACTGGGTTTGTTTAATCTGGAAAAGGGGAAACCAAGAGAGGACATAGCAGTTTTCAAGGTTGTTATAAGAAGGAGGAAGAAAATTTAGTCTCCTTAACCACTGATGATAGGACAAGAAGCAATGGGCTTAAATTACAGCAAGGGAGGTTTAGGTTGGATATTAGGAAAAAATTCCTAACTGTCAGGGTGGTGTATGACTGGAATAAATTGCCTAGGGAGGTTGTGGAATCTCCCATCATTGGAAGTTTTTTAAGAGCAGGTTAGACAAACACCTATCAGGGATGGTTTAAGATAATTCTTGGTCCTGCCATGACTGCAGGGGACTGGAGTCAATGATCTCTCATGGTCCCTTCCAGTTCTATTCATCTATATATATAAAATCCTGAATAAATAAGTCTCTGCTATGCAAACAATAAATATTGTGTTTGAAATAACGTCTTGATCTGCATTTAGAACTAGCATGTCCTTCAGATACAGATGAACATTCCAACTGTTCTTGGGCTGGAGACAGAGCACCAGCCTCAGATGTATTTGGAGGGTTTCTATTTGATAAAACAAGTTCCCCCATTCCTATTCATCACAGCTTTAAATAGAATATTGTGAACAGGATAGAGATCATATAAGCTCTGTTGCTTTCCAGATAGAAAGTCCTCCACAGCATAGTAAAACCCACACTGAGCTGAATTTTTATGGTACAAGTGAAAAAAGTACTGTTCCTCAAACTGACCCATAAAACGGATAACATATAAGGGTGCTATATTTGTTTCCATCAGAGTAGCTGAAGTTTGGAGAAATAGTCTTGTTCAGATTTATAGCTAAATTCTTCTGAGCGCAGGATTCTCCCATTGACTAGTGCTTTCACCTTGAATGGATAGAACTTCTCCAATGCTCAGCAACCAGTAAAATCTGGCCACTAGGCGTGGTTCTAATAACACTTTCACCTATGTAAAGAAAGAGACTCCATGGAAGAACATAGTTAACACCAGTGACAGTGAAATTGCATTGGTCTCCCATGCAAGGAATGCAAGACCCATAGGTGTCCTGAAAGCTTATCTCTGACCGTATCTAGTGGTTTATATAGCATTAGAGTTAACTGTATAGTTGGGAAGTGCCAAAAGTTTCTCTGATAAAGGCATTTTTGGTGCACACATTTTACCTTTCTTTGTTAAAGTCCTCTTGCTCCCACCATTTGGTCCTAAACCCAAAACAGCCACTGCTGCCAGTGGCCACTGTAGCAAATGTTCCACCCAAATAAATCATGTTGTATATCTTACCAACTTCTTTGCTGTATGACAGTTCTTCCAATCTATTACAGATGTGTAATAACAATACAGACTTAACAAAATTGGAAGAAGTGAAAAATAGAAGTCCATTTTCATGCAGCTTCCAACTACTTATCATGAATCATGAAAAGTCAATTCCTGCTCCAATGGAGCTAAGTATTACTTTGAGCTATATAAAATTTGCTTTACAGTGGCATTTGAAGAGATCAGTTCATGACAGATATCTTCAGCCAATGGCAGGAAAGGCAGTCGCCTGAATCTTGGTAAAGTAGCTAGAAGTGAAGGCATAAGAAAGTGTCCATCAATAAAGAATATTTTCAAATACTCTTGGAAGAGGATACAGGTGGCTATCTCTCATGTCAACAGATTTACCTATCCTTCCAAATTCACTGAGTAGCCTCCTGGCTCTGTATAAGGCACAATGATGGCCTATTAAAAGAAAAAATTGCTCATGCACTTCTGTGGGGGAAGTAGACACTGTTTTGCAATCTTAGAAGTCATAAACCTTTGGTGACAAATGGTTGACTCATTTCTGAAACCTTCCTATCCGACATATGAGAGGATTGGGGAGGAAGCCATGGAGCAGAACTTGTTATGAAGACAGGAATTACAGTTTTGTAAAGGGATTTTTTTCTTCTCCCAACATGCCCAGTCCCATTATTCTGTATAGCACTGGAAAAAATATATAATGTAATTGTATAATCATGTATAGGGCTTGCTGCTGCATTGCTTGGAGTTGATAGACTGTGACTGGAGTAGGATCCATGCCCAAAGTGGAAAAGCAGCCGTTGCAGTAATGCTAGCCAAATGGATCAGGAATGTGTGTGTTGAAGGCAGGGGAGAGGAGGGAGAAACCTGAGTGGTAGCGGAAGTGAAACCAAGTGTTTTGCCAACAATCTGAATTTCAAACTAAACTCTTTTAATCAAAGTAATTGCTACAGCAATGCCAAAGACACATAAATTAGACATTAAATCACAGTAAGCAGACAAAACCAATAAGCTGCATTATGAAAGAGTGGGGGTGGGGGAAAGAGTGCTGCCAAGTTAAATATATAGTATGTGATTCTGATGGTGTATAAAATAATTAGGAGGCAAATGGGAACTACCTACCATGAAGCATGTAACAAATACTTTGTCTTCATGCATAATTAAAATGTTGGAGGGTAAAACACTCAGATGCGATAGACAAAGACTGATAAAAATAAAAAAAATGAAGTAAAGAAAGCAGGGGGCAAGATTTTGGGGGGCGCAAGGAAGAACTTCCAGAAAGATGAACATACTTTAGCTGTAAGCACTTGTCACATACGGGCAACTGAACAGACAAAATCAACAAATCAGGGGTGAGCTGTTTGTAGATCTTCCTACTATATGAGCAGAGCAGACAGGAGGGTTTAGCTTTAGCACCATGGCCAGTTCCCTTCCATAAGAAACCAACTCAGGCCCCTTTTTTCTTGGAGGGTTACTTATCCATTACAGCAGGTGTTACAGAATAATTTGATTTTTGCATGCTTCTGTTTCTGTGGGCACACTGAAATGTGGGAATCCCAAATCCTCTGAGCATCTTTCAACCAACAATCCATTTGGGTGGTTAGTCCCTTGTTAAGTGGCTTGGTAGCTGAAAGAAACAAAATAGTTTGTAACCTGCACTATGAGATTGTGGATCCCTCTCTCCCTTCTGGTGGCTGGTCTATACAAGTTAATGAGTTTCTTACAGCTGCCAGTTAGGGGCCTTAGTCCTTGAGCTCAAGCTTGGGATTTTAACTATAAAGGTCAAGAGTACACACTCTTGCAAGGTGAGTTACAAACAGAGCCTAACTCAAGGAGCAAATATAGGTAGATGCAGCTCCTCCTCTGTTGCCTCCTGTGCCTGCTTTGCAAAGCAATGTTTCCCCCTCCCAGTTTCACTCTACTTTAATCAGTGGTTACAACTCTTTCTTTTTCTCAGGGTCTCTTCCCTCCCCTTGGAGTTCATGTGTTCTGTTTTTCTTGCAATCGGTATTTATCTTTCAGCACCAGAAGGAGCAGCAGAGCCCTGCATAGTAAAACGGATGGGATCCTAGTCAGTCCCATTTTGCTTTTCCTAGGCAGACTATTTCCCTGAGCGGGATGTGTCAGCTGTTCATCCTGCTTTGTCCCTGACAGGGTCACTGGGCACATTACACAGCCGCGGGGGAGCGAGAGCAGGAGCTGTTCAACAGGGTTTTTTAAAACGTTGGGAGGCAGCTGAGGAATGGGCAGCTCCCCGTCTCCATTCAAGCCTTGGTCACTGGGGATTGTTGAAGGGAGAGTGACACCTGGACCTTTAAAAACTGTGACTTTCCCGAGACGCCTGGAGTTGGCATTTGAGCAGGTCCCTCAGCCTGTTAATATCGAGTCCTCGGGACCAGCTGCAGCCTGCATGGGGGGGCGGCTGGGGCATGACCCCATCAAGTTAAAGGGGAGCAATGGGGAAAGGGAGGCGGAGCGAGGAGGGGAGCCCAGAGCAGGGTAGATTTAGCTATCTGCCCTGCTCGTGTCTCCTAAATCTGGTCCCCCCTCGCCGCCCAGAGGGGTGAGACCTGCCCCCGCTGCTGCTCAGCACTGGGGCCGCTCATCCCCGCAGCCTGGGCTGGGACTGACTTCCCCGTCTCCCGCTGCCATGCCTAGGGCGAAGGGGGCACGAAGTCATCGCCCTCCAGCCAGCGGGCCCTGCCCCAGGCACCGTGGAGGGAAGCTGGCGGGGAGGAGAGCCCCCTGGCTGGGGCCGCCTTTGAAGCAGCCCAGGGGGCGGTGGAAGAGCAGCGGCCTGGCCCCAGGGGAGGGTGCAGCGGCCGGCAGGGTGGACGGGGCGGGCGGGGAAGGGTTAAGCGGGCGGGTTCCTGTTTGTGCTGTGCAGCGCGCGCCCCCCCGGGAGCGGAGCCGGGGGGGGGAGAAATGCTCCGCCCCTCCCCCGGCAGCCGGGTCTGGCTGGGCCGGGCCGGACCTCAGCTCCCCGCCAGCGGCGCCTCCGCGCGCCCGGCCTCGCCCCCGGCACGAGCGCCGCTCCCGACGCGCCGCCCAGGCTGCTCGCGCCATGGCTGGGGCTGGCGCGGGGCTCTGCACCCGGGGGCGCCCGCAGCGCGGCCGCTGAGCGCCGGCCGAGGATCCCCGCGACAGAGCCGAGCCCGCTCGGCCGCCAGGAGCACCGCGCAGGGGCGGGACCCGCCGCCGGGCAGCCCGCGGGACCGGGCGACATGAAGGAAAAGGCCATGATCAAAACCGCCCAAATGCAGGGCAACGTGATGGTGAGTGGCCGCCGCCCGCCGCCTGCAGCCGGGGAAGCGGGGCTGGCTCCGGCCGCGTGTCCTGGAGGGAGCCGCTGCACGGCCAACTTTGCAACGGGAGGGCCGGAGCCTCCTGCCGCGGTGCCCGCCTGCTCCGGGCTAGGGGAGAAACCCCCCGAGGGCGGCCGGGCTCCCGGCGGGGCGGTGCCATCTTGTGCCGCTGGAGGGAGGTTTGTTTGGGCTGCAGCCGTCCGGGGGTCGCCCTCGCCCCGCCCTTTGCTGCACGCGTTGGGCCGAGCCGGGGGGTGAGACTTGGCTGGGAAAAGAACTTCTTGGGGCTGACCCGGCCGCCTTTCCCGGGCACTTGTTGATGGGTTGCCTTTCAACCAGCCAAGCCCGAGAGATTTGTGTGCTGCCTCTTAGGGAAACGCTGCCCCTGAAGCCGCCTTTCCCCCCATCCCGAAGTGGGTCAGAGGCGGCTCAGCTGGTCCAAACTCTGCGCTGCGATCACTCACTTTCCAGCCCCTTCGGACCCCCAGGCCTTTCTCCCGCGCTCGTTTTCCCAGGAAGGTGCAGTGCTATGTGACTTGGGAATGCAACTAAGGGGCCTGAACAGCAACTTCGGCGAACATTTTCCCACTAGAATTAAATGGGATCGCAGCTGTTCGCTTTTTTTTTTTTTTTTTTTTATTTTCCCTGTCAAAATACTTCCTGCTGGGGTTCTCAAGCGTGGGGGAATCTGATTCTGTCAGACTCCTGTTGTAAAGGTGACTAGACCACTAAAAGAATAATTAACCGATTCAGATGATGCTGTCTATCAAAGGACGGCATTATTTTAATTTACTTGCACGATGTCACCGACTTAATACATAGCATATTGTCCTTTGGTGGTCTCTGCAGTCAGGAAATAATTGGAGGGAAGGGACTCCATTCCTATTACTTAGTCAAAACTGCTGTGTCTTCTGCTGTTATTTCTCTGTGTGACAAAGTGGATCTATAAGCACTTGAGCTCGGTATGCAAGGGCTGGAGTTAAAAACAAAAGAATACCGTCCCTGGCCATTCAGCCAGAGGCTGCTGTGGTAGGAATCAATGGAACTTTGATCACTGACTTATGGGCTAACAGGATCAACTCCTCTTGCCAATTCGCAGTCATAACATACTGTCGGCCACTAGTCTGTCCCTTGAAATCGAATGCCAAGTTTTATCTTGGTTTTGAAAAATAAGTATTTTCAAACTGAATTTTGACGCATACTTTGAGATTTCAGGAGTGGGTGTAACTTTTAAACTGATATGGGTGGCAGATCCATGCTCCTTAATTTTGGGCGTTTGTTTTAGTTGGAGGAGAGCTTGCTTCTGTGATAATTTGGCGGCAGGAACCTGTCGTTTGGTTTGTGGCACTTGGGCATGCAGTTAATATTTACAGTGAGGGTTGATTTTTAATTAGTTACATGCTCAGAATATTTTAGCCAGAAAATACTGGAAAAGCTCTTTGCTTTTTACACAGTAACAATTCTTGGATCCCATCTGACTTTTAGGGCAAAACTCTCACTGACTTTAATGGAACCTAATGCATGGGGCAGCATACCAAAAAAAAAACCCCAAAGAAAAAACCCTACCTACAAACCTGTGTGTGTGTGTGTGTGTGTGTGTGTGTGTGTGTGTGTGTGTGTGT
>ML685862.1:486670-521309 GCA_007922175.1 Pelusios castaneus
TGTGTGTGTGTGTGTGTGTGTGTGTGTGTGTGTGTGTGTGTGTGTGTGTATTACAGTATGTATTATCTTAATTA
Source organism: Pelusios castaneus (assembly GCA_007922175.1). NCBI lineage: Eukaryota > Metazoa > Chordata > Testudines > Pelomedusidae > Pelusios > Pelusios castaneus. The sequence continues at coordinate 486,745 of ML685862.1, forward strand.
CTTGGCAGGATTTGAAAGGTCACTGCAAATTCATGTATTTTTTGACAGTTTTACTATTGCTTAGGTCTTGAAAGGCAACTAAGCACATATTGATTTTCTTCTCTTTAAAAATCTATCTTAAAATGAGACATTTTCTTCTTAAAATGGTGTGATAGTGTGTGAGAAACTTGGCGTATAGGGCTCTTGCTTCACAATGCACCCTAGAAGTGAGGTGACAGCTCATGGAGTCCCTACACCCTGTCTTTATTACTTAATGAGACCAGTCAAAAGAGAAGTTATTCTTGTGAGAGTAAGATAAATTTTTGTGTCCCCGTGGCAGTCTTTCACTATATCTTTACAAAAATGTTGCCTCAACAAGTGTCTCTTTTTGTTTTACTGAACCCTTCCCTATATATCATTTGAACTGAGGGCCTATCCTTTTGTAGTGGAGTATCTCTTCTTTTCATGTGAAAGCTTTTGCAGATGGTCAATGGTTTCTTTTTATAAATGAGGTCATTATTCCGTGAGCTTATCAGAATGTTTTTTCAAATTATTGTGTGGTAATAGGACTTGAATGATATCTACTGGGCAAACTCTGCTCCTGTCCTTACCTTACATACAATTATTACTTAATTTTAATTAGAAATTTATTTCCCTCCATTCCCCTTCAATCTGAGCAAAGTCTAGCAAATGAGTAAGATTCCCTCCACTATGCGTGCTTTATAAATCTATGGGTCCCTGACTTTGCAGTGACTGACACCTCCACATGCTGGTTTTCTTATATGTTTGTACCAGAAATGATAGAGAAAAGGATCTTCAAGGCAGTGAGACCTATGGGGCTAAAGTCTGCCCCATTTACACTTGTGCAAACGCAGTGGCTAAATTCATGGCAGGCACAATTGCACTAAAGTCTCAGTGGAATTGCACCCACATTTGCCAGCTCTGAACTTGACACTTAGAATGGCTTTACTAAAGGTGCGTATGAATAACAGAGGGCAGAACTGTGCATAGTGGACAGTTTTCTGACTGTTTTGTCTATACCATTTATTGTTTAAAGGAGCCGTGAGAGGAACATGGATCACAATAGAGCCAATTGTGTCTCTGTTAGCAACAGTGTGGTGCTACTGTCTAATGCTTGCTCTGAATTTCAGCATGCGGCTACAGCACAGTCTGTATTGAGAAAATATCTAGACGTATCTTAGGCTGATGGATCACTTTTCCATTTTGCAATTATGAAAAGTGTGTGTGTGTTGGGGGTGGTGGGAAGGCTTATGCTGTGCTAATGTTTTGTTGGATGGCTAAGGTGGCGAAGAGAGGCACATATGGAGCCTTTCACATTTAGGATGAGTTAGAATCCAGACCACATTCCCTGTGGCCAAAATTTGTTACTGTTAGGAGGTGAATGTCAGATCAGATCAGTGGCAAGTGTTCAGAACACAAGAACTCAGCTGGCATCCTTGCTGATGCCTCAGAGAGCCCAAGGATTAGAAAGATAGAGATTGAACTACTCTCTCCACATCACCAGAGGACCGCCTGTGTCAAAAGTGGAGACATCTTAGTACAGCAAAACTGAGACGCTTGCTTTGTCCCTCCCTTTCTGTTGTTCAGTCTGTGGTCTCGTCAGTCTGGTGGCTGTCATCATGAGTAGTAAATTCATATTAAAAAATAAGTAAAAGACATCAATGCTCTGTTCAAATTTCCTTTACTCACTGTGTTTTATCCACAGGTTTATTGCTGGGAGATATAAATCACATCAGGCTGAAACTTGCCACAATGATTCCTAGCGAGAGAGCAGTTGTCTTTGCACCCATTCTGTGTAATTGGCCCAGGTGGCGACAGATTTATTAAGACATGTACACATTGAAGTACAATGCAAAATCACACACTCTTGACTCTTCCTGTACCTTGGCTTTCTCTTCCTAAAACCTCCATGTTCTTTTTCAATAGAGCATGTGATACTTAGATCACACATCCAGTTCATAATTTGTGTGCTGTTGGGATGGCTGCTCTCTTGGCTGACACACAAGGGATTGAAGCTGGGCTCTCTAGAACTGAAAGGATGAGTCTCTGCAGGTTGAGTAATAGAGCCAACCTGTAACATGCTCGCATCCTCTGTGCATCAGAGATAGAGGGGAATATGTAACATACCCTGACCAGTGAGTTGCATGATGATGGTGGCTGCCCCAGACTGCCCAGTGCTCTAGAAGTGCCAAAATACTGGAATTTCTGGCACAAAGGCCCAGCAGAAAAGCCCCAAGACTGGTGAGCCCGTTCTGTTTCCATCTTATACACCTAAGATGGGATAGGAGAGGAAATGTCCATGAGGACCTACTCATGGAAATTACCCCACATCATTCCACAGGGGGACAGGTTCTGATCCCCCGAAGAGCACCTGGGGCCTACCCATAAACTCTGCAGATCCTGTTGGAACCTCAAGAGATCAAACCCACCAGACAGTAGCCTTGTGCCTCCATGGCAGCAACTACTGTCTCCTTCCCTCAGTGTCTGGCAGTGTGGGAGGTCTAGGGATAACGCTGTGGTGAGAAGCCAACCACTCAACCTAGCAACTAGGAAGGTAGGAGTAATGTAACGGGGACCCTGGTGCATGAATAGGTTAAGGGTCCCCTTCTGGATTCTGAAATTTGCCTCCTCCAGCTCTCCCATAGCCTGAATTCATTCTCTCATATCCTATCTCTGGCCTATTTTCCCTCACTGCCCCAATCCAGCTCCTGTCTTGTAACTCCTCTCCAGAGCTCACACAGCCCAATCCAGATCTCCAGCTCCCCCTAATTTGCCATAGCCCCAGTCTATCCCTCCCATTTTCATGCTCCCCTGAGGCATCCCCTACAGCCTCCAGCTGTCCCCACTACTTTCCTCACTCCCCTCCAACACAGTCCCTCTCTTTAACCTCCTTCACACCAGCCCTTTGCTTCTCTAACCCCCAGCCCCAGTCCAGTCACCCCTTCAAGCCATTTTAGCTCTCCACCTGCCACACAATCTACACTCCCCAGCTCTTTCAGGCCCCCACAAGCCCTCAGTCAGCATCCTCAAACGTTCCCCACATTCCCCCATACCTCCAGCTCTGCTCCAGCCCTCCCTGAACTCTGATCCAACCTCTTCCCCCACCCACCATCAGCTCAGCTCCAGATCTCCAGTCCCCACCCCCAGCTTTCCCCAGTTTCCCCATTCTTCTATTCACTCAAAGTTGCTAGTTCTTTTTCTTTTTGTTCCGTCTCTGGGGAGTGGGCGGGGGCTTGTATCTCCTATCTCTGCTCCTCCACGTTTCCCAGAGCTGCAATTCCTGTATGCGTTCGCCATGTGTCCTTGCCAGCTGTACATGTTCACGGCCTGGAGTTGCCTTGGCTGGTGGGGGAGGGGTATTCCTCTTTCCAACCACCTCTTACTCCATGGGCCCAACAGGCCACCCCCTACCTTGGAGGCCCATCTGGTTGGGCCTTGATAACGTCATGGGTTCTGGTGAGATTGCACTATGTGCACGATAGTAGTTACTCCACTGGGCAGAGGGATAGGAATTTGTATCATGGTACTTTCTATCAGAGCTCTACATCAGGGCTTCATCTTCCGCATTAACCTTCGGTTAGCAAGAGTCTGATGAATCAGAGCTCTTCTGTATCATTCTGTTAGCTAGACAGGAGAGGAAGCTTTTTCTCTGCTCATTTCCCTCTCATCCTCTGAGTCTGCTGATTGATCAGGGTCACCTGACCCACCCTGAGCCTTCCTCTTTGGGATCTTTCTTTTCTGCAAATAGCTCCAATGCCTGCCTGTGCTCCTCAAAGATTTCCTAAACAGCATCAAATGGGAAAATGACATGATTTCTATTGATTTTACTATTACCCACAGGTTTCTGAATAGAGCTGAAAAAGTGACCAGATCTTGTCAATTGCAATCTGCTTTTGCTCTTTAAATCTCTGAACAGCAGAGGTCCTGGAGCTGTGTGCCTGAGGAGTCAGGAAGGACAGCACCACAGTGGACCACATTTGGAAGGCTGCCATCACTCAACGTCTTGAGATTCTTTGTAGAAAAAAATCTAAAGCCTAACTTGTGCAGAAAGTGATGGCTTAGCCCTCCTCTCCCTGTACTTTGGACGATAAAAGTTCTCTGTTTCTCCTGATGGATTTATTTTTCAAGTCTTGTGAAGATATGGCATATTGACAAGTTCCAAAGGGGTAGCCCTGTTAGTCTAGGTCAGCCAAATAAACAAGGAGGCCTGTGGCACTTTTAAAGACTAACAAATTTATTTATCACATGAGCTTTCATGGGAGAAAATCCCACTTCGTCAGACGCTTTGAAGATGGGGAACTTACAGAATGGGAGGAAATTAATGCGATAAATACATTTGTTAGTCTTTAAAAGTGCCATATGGCATATATGCAGCATGTGTTGTCACACAGGTCTGTCCAAATCAGCCTCCGATGGTATTGTTCAGATTGGTTAGAATTGTATGCTCGCTGTGCATTGGTTTAAGTCACTATACAAGGGGGGTGGGAACAGAGAATCAGGCTTATGGTAACCAGAGACGAGCCATCAAGTTGGGAGAAAATTTCTAAGAGTAAACGGCTCTTTCTTCAAGCTAGCAGAGAAAGGCATAGCGAGTTCCTATGGCTGGAAGCTGAAAGTAAGCAAATTCAAACTAGAAATATGGGACACAGTTTTAACAGTGAGGGTTGTTAGCTATCGGAACAGCTTTCCTAAAAATATGATGGATTCTCCATCGCTTGATGTCCTTAAAACAAAGTTGGATTTTTGTAAGAGATATGTTCTAGAACGAGTCTTGATGCAAGACTCACTTGGTGAGAGTCTACAGCCTGTGCATACAGGAAGTCAGACTTGTTGATTGTAATGGTCTTTTCTGGCTTTAAAATCTATTAATGTAAATGGTTTGATATCTTCCGAAGCACAGTACCTATGTAAACACATCCAGTTTTCTATGATTCTGGTGTGTGTGTGTGGTCTGTGTTATCTATATGTTATGCGGATACGCCCTGGCTCACATGAGATTAACAAGGAAAGCCCATTTATTAAATTGTTTTATATATGGTAAAACTTGTATAACCCACTAATGCACAGCTCTGTCACTTAGAAAGTGAGGCCATCCTCACTATGGAGTGCCGGATATAGAAGACTCCAAATGGAAGGTGATGGCTGAAAGTGAAATTTTCAACTGTCTCAAGCTTGCAGAGCAGGGACACTGATGCTGACCTGAAGGTCCACCGGTTTTCAGGGATGCTGATTTCATGAAACGTCTGGATGTCTTGCTTGCCCTGGTAATGCTTTAGCAAGTCCCCACTCAAACACTGCTTTTGAGACAACCATTTTGGTGCATCCATGGTTGTATCGGTGCAGTTCTGGAAACCCCTGGAGCAGCTGTTCCATTAATGCTGTTGTTGTGTGGGATCTACAGGTAAATTCCAAATACTAGGCACTGCACTGTGGGAACTGCATATCTGCTTATTCAGTTACGGTGACCAGATAGCAAGTGTGAAAAATCAGGGTGGAGGTGGGAGGTAATAGATGCCTATATAAAACAATGCTCTGAATATCGGGAGTGTCCCTATAAAATTATCGGGAGTGTCCCTATAAAATTGTAATATCTGGTCACCCTATGTAGGGTTCTCACTGCTGTATGCTGTGGGGTGACTTAAAGAACTGAATGCTGGCAGAGTTGCAAGCATTTCTGCCTTTTTGGCCAGAGGGAGAAACCACTGCAGATGGCATGAGCTCAGCTTGAGCTGAGTTACAACCAGTGACTGTAAAACATTTAGGATCACTGTTGTGTTTATCTGCAAGGCATTGCACAGGAATGGAAAACCCAAAGTTTTCCCACTAAGGTAATAGAGGATTTTTTTCCCCCAGTTAATGTAGATAAGGCCTGGTCTGTGGTGAGGCCCGCTATTTCATAGAAACTGGGAGGAACCATGAGAGGTCCTTGAGACCAGTCCCCTGCACTCATGGCAGGACCAAGTACCCTCTTAAACCACCCCTGACAGGTGCTTGTCTAACGTGCTCTTAAAAACTTCCAATGATGGAGATTCCACAACCTGCCTAGGCAATTTATTCCAGTGGTTAATCACCCTGACAGTTAGGAATTTTTTTCCTAATGTCCAACCTAAACTTCCCTTGCTGTAGTTTAAGCCCATTGCTTCTTGTTACGGAGAATAACTTTTCTTCCTCCTCCTCGTAACAACTTTTTAGATATCTGAAAGCTATCATCATGTCCCCTCTCAGTCTCCTCTTTTCCAAACTAAACAAACCCAACTCTTTTGACCTTCCCTCCTAAGTCAAGTGTTCTTGACCTTTAATCATTCATGTTCTAGAGGGGTAGCCATGTTTGTCTATTGCAGGAAAACAAACAGAGTCCTGTGGCACTTTTAAAGACTAACAGATTTATTTATCGCATGAGCATTTGTGGGAGAAAATCCCATTTTGTCAGACACTTTGAAGATGGGAAATTTACAGAATGGGAGGAAATTAAATGCAGGGAAGTGTATGACATAGGATCAGGTCAGGCTAACAGCCTATGTCATACACTTCCCTGCATTTAATTTCCTCCAATTCTGTAAATTTCCCATCTTCAAAGCGTCTGACGAAATGGGATTTTCTCTCACGATAGGTCATGTGATAAATAAATCTGTTAGCCTTTTAAAGTGCCACAGGTCTCTGTTTTTTATCATTCATATAGCTCTTCTCTGGACTTTCTCCAATTCCTCCACATCTTTCCGGAAATGAGGAGCCCAGAACTGGACACAATACTCCAGTTGAGGCCTAATCAGTGTGGAGTAGAGTGGAAGAATTACTTCTCATGTCTGTCTTAGAATACTCCTGTTAACACATCCCAAAATGGTGTTTGCTTTTTTTGTAACAGTGTTACACAGGTTTTTTCGGGGGGCGGGGGGAGGTGTTTGTTTCATTTTGTTTTGACTTGTTTTTGTGTTTTCAAGTGCAAATAGCCTCTCATACCTGTTACAAAAAGGTGAATGTGAAATGCACTCTAGTGCAGTTGATCAAATCTCTGAGTGAGTCTGTAATGCGAGAAGTGAGCGGAGTGTGTATTTTCAGTGAGTGCAGATGGTGCAAAAATGGAAAACATAAGGCTTACCTTCAGATGCAGTAAAATCAGCTGCACTCATGGCTACTGTACGCCCAAGATGCAGCAGACTGCATATGTGGTAAGGAAAGGGGTCAGCTCCAGTGTGAGAAATCCATTAGGCTGTGTTAGAATTGTCTGCCTGGCAGGACTTTCTGTCAGCTCAGGATGCAGACAGACAGTAGGTAAGTTTATTGGGGATGAATGCTGGTAACCCATTAGAGGAACTAATGCTTGAATCATTATTCAGCCTTTATTTAGGCAAATCTTCCACCAAACTTAGTGGGTTACTTCTCCATTGAACTCGATGAGAAATTTACCCAAGTAACTGACTTCAGGATTGAATCTAGAGACAACCTATAACATTACAGTAAGGATTTTTCATTAAGATATGAAAGGTAAATTACACTCGATTTTCCCACAAGAGGACAGGGCAAGGAAAGAAAATACAAGGAAAAAAGGCCAAGACATTTAAAACTCAAGTAGTTAAAATATCAGCCCCTGATCCTGCAATTGACAGTTCACAGTCATGTGTCTATTGGAGAGAATGGAGCCTCTCTCTGCAAGTTTTCTATATGCAAAACCTCATCAGCCCTTCAGATTGTTCGCAGTATTTGCCAAACTCCAGCACCTTTGTTCAGCTGTAATATTACTGATGTTGCAGATGTGTGCCAGAGATATGGCAAAGAGGGTTGATATTTAGCATGTTGCATTTTATTACACTTTTGGATTGATGTTAGATATTTAGGTGGAAAATGGAAGTAGAGTTTGGCAGGTTTCTTCTGTAAATACGGAAAGATTTTTCTGTAATACGTAGCACAACCAGAATATCCCAGAAATGCTTTTTTCTTAGGTCTAATTATGAGGATGTGAAAAACATTTGTACTAATGTTTTCTCATCAGGCTTTAAAAGGACTGAAAGTACCTTTCATGAAGATCTAGTTTGGAAAACAAATGATTGTCATGCAAGAATGTTACTCTTCGTGAACTCTGGTTTATTGATCCAGGTGAAAACCAGATCTGTGGTCCCTAGGAAGGATATGTGAAATGCTGGTGAATAGAGCAGTAGTCTAGACATTAAAGCATGTCTTCATTTTAGTAGGGCCCAATCCTGCCAAATCTTCCCATTCATTGGGAGCATTACCAGTGTAGGAAGTTCAGGATCTGTCTCATGGTATTCTTGCACTGCATTGTTTCTGAATGCTGTATTGCAACTTAATATTTAAATGTATTAAAATCCCTTTTTAAATAAAGATGCTCTCCAAGATGATCTGACACCTTCTTTTAATTCAATCAGGTAAAAGAATCTAGCAATGAGCCACATTAAAAGTATTACATTGTCTATTGATCTTCTTTTCATTTCTTTGACTGTAGAAAGTTGTTTCTTCTGTTTTGACTTTATAAAGGGACTGATTCTTACTGTGTGTTTATACGGCACCTAGCACAATAGGGACCCTGGTGGGGGGAGATGTGAGATGTTATCTAAGGTAAAGAAATAAATACATGTTAAATAAATTATATTTATAAGCAATAATGGTTAAAATGAAAATCATATACACCACTGGTATGTTCCCAGGTATGGCCCCAATTCTGCAAAGTCCTTGATTGTGTTTAATTTTAAAGGAAAACATATGCTCTGGTGCTTTACAGAATCGGGACCTATCAGCAGGTTATAAAACAGACAGAACAGTCTAACACCTGTCCAGCCATTTGTCTTATAGTTCTGTACTGGTATGCAGCATTGTGCTGGCTGAGCACTCCCCAGGTTTATTAGATTGGCATTACAAGTTCTTTAGTGGACTTCCTGGGACCTTCAGGTCATCTGTGCTTTATGGCTATGGGAAGCTCTGGCTTGGGTAGTGTAATATTTGCTTTTTCACTTGAAAACTGGTGCACTGTTGTACAGCCAACATATTAGGATACTGTCAATACCCAATAAATATCAATTCAGTTCCATATGGCCAACATACATAGTGCCCATCCAGGAGTACTTACCCAGGGCTACCAGCTGTGGCTATGTTTTCATGAATTATTTATTTATTAGCCCCCAATCTTACCTGTCCATGGTCTGAAATATTTAAGATTTGAAGCTGGCTCTGAGTAGGCAGGGTGGTCACTTATCATAAAGTTTAGTGTGCTCACAAGTTTCTTTGCAATGTTAGTCAAAGTTCACTGTGTCAGTGGCTATGGTAAAAAGTCAAAGGAATTCTGAGGCTGTGTAGAAAAGACAGGGCTGATGTTCTGAGGAGACGTGAGGGAAGTCCAAATTCTGTCAAGTCAAAGGACGTCCAGCTTTGATGTAAGGAAAATGAGATGGATGGTTAGTGCTTTTTTGAATAATGAAGGGCAATGTGACACCACAGTAAGCCTAACAAACAAGGGGTCCCGTGGCACTTTTAAAGACTAACAAATTTATTTATCGCATGAGCTTTCGTGGGAGAAATCTCTTTGAAGTGGGGACAAAGTAGAAACCATGGCTATGGGAACTACTTATATTGCCAGAAAGAGTCAAATATCAACTTGAGTGTTTAGATGTGTAAAAATGTAGCGAAGGGCAAATTCACATCCAGAGAAAATAAATTATGATACAAGGAAAGACACAATGATGTCAGCTGAAGTCTGTCGGTGCAGACACTGTGTGCCTGACCTTGGCTATCATTCTTGTCCAATCACAGCTTTGCTAATGAGAAACCAGGCTTCTAGAATCCAGTTGCCACCTACTCCCCTGGAGAGCTCAGTGGCTGGGCCATGCTCCGGACTGGGAGCAGGAGCCAGATGTCTTGGGTGGCTTCCCCTGACTCTCAGCGGGGAACTGGGAGGGGAGAGGCCCCAGTTGGCTTCCCCCCAGTTCCTGGGAGGGAACGGGTAGTGAGGGGTCAGCCCATTGGGAGTCTGAGAGGCAGCTGGGCTCCCAGGAGGGAGCTGCTAGCGGAGCTGAGAGATCAGGCTCTCAGCTCCCCACACTGCCACTTTTAGGTGGGAAGATGTGTTTCTGGTGAGGACACAGGCCACCAACCCAAGGAGCAGTAGTTAATGTGGTGGTTGTAAGTTGACCCAGCATGGGTCAGCTTATCTTGGTAGTGTAGACAAGGCCTGGGGCATAATGTCTTAGGTGTGCTTGGCTGACAAATGCAGACACTGGCGAGACGTCTTCATTTTGCTTTCTTAAAGAGGTTTGTGTGTAGTTGTGACTGAGGAGAGGTGTGCCTCTTAATATTAAGCAAGGAGGGTGACCAGATGTCCTGGTTTTATAGGGACAGTCCTGATATTAGGGACTTTTTCTTAAATAGGTGCCTATTACTGCTCACCCCCATCCTGATTATTCACATTTGCTATCTGATTACCCTAAGCTAGGTGGATGGGATTGGAGGCCTTGGGAGCCATGATAGGGTGTGAAACTTTTTTAGGTCAATTTGAATCCAGCCCTGGTTAATAGCTGCTGAAAGTTGCTAATATCCACTGGATGGTCTTCGTCCCGCTGTGAATTAGTGTTCCCATTACAAAAAGCATCACCTTAGCTGGCACCCATAGACACAAGAGGACCTGGGCAAGGAGAATGAATGATTTCCCCACTCCTAGAAGTGGTCCTTCTTTCTAGAGCAGGTTTGAAACACATTGGCAAGATGGTTTGGGAGGAAATTGCATTGCTATTTTTAATGCTGTATTATTTCTGTTAATAAATATGACTTCAATCACCAAGACACTGGCATAAACATGATAATGTAAAAAGAAAAAAAAGAAACCGAACCCTACATCAATATGCCCATCAGTGTGGGTGACAAGAAAACATAGATGAAAGTCTGGAGGAAATGGCTCTTATAAAACTAGGGAAACTAAAACAACATCAGGCAGAAAGGCTAGTCGGAATTCTATAGTGTCAGTAAAATGATACAGCTTGTGTATCCATACCAGTATGGGAAGTAGTTTGGGAGTGTGAAGAATAGTCGATTGATGGAAATTCTAAAGTGGCATTCTTTACTATGCACATATTATTTGCAAGCAGAAAGAATGTCATCTTATGATGTGAGGAAAGGCAAAAATGCTCTTGATGGTATTGTGCGGAAACAACTTCATGATGTGAAGAAAAGCAATAACAATTCCCAGCTATTAAGAAGACATGGCGATATAAAAAGCCAAAAAATATTAATGCAGCTGTATTGATGCAAAGCTATGGTGTGAGACAACATCATTGAAAGTCAGATGCCACATTTCTGCGATACAGAGATACTTAAGAAGTTGTTAATGCAAATTCCTCTTGCTCTGGGGGGAAAGTCAAGTCTAGATTCATAACTATGAGCATGAGGAAGGACAAACCCATGGTAATGCAGTGCTAAAGAGCTAATCAAAATGCAGAGGTTCACCTGAATAGTCCCTCTTTTTTTGTGAATTTATCACTCAACTGGCATAATGCACAAGATTCTCCTCCTACAGCACAAGCTGCCCATGATATTCGATTGCAGAGCCCAGTAAAATTTCATTGCTACCACTCCGTTTGCTTGCATAGCTGCATGAAGTCAAATTGCTTTGTCTGGTGGGTTCCTGACAGTTGCAGGTTCAGTGTCTGTGAGACAACTATGACTTGTTTAAAACGGGAAGTTTAGGGCATTTGCTTACAGGTAGGTCCAGAGGTTAAAGTCAGGGGGAACGCGCTGGAACGCAGTTCCGGGGCCCACAAATTTGAGGAGCCAGAGTTCCGGGGCTCCTAAAAATAGAAAAATCCGGCGGAACACATGTTCTGCCCTGCCCTGCCCTGGCTGCTGGCAGATCCTATGCCCTACCGTTGTTAATCACAATACTTATTGTGTGATGCAGTGTTTGCTAGTTTGTGACAATAATTGCTATAGACATAAACGCCATATACAATTATAAATATTTTTATGGAGCGATAACCGATGTATGTGGTACTGAGAAGTGGTTGCAAATGCCTATCTGGGCTGGGGCCGCACATGCATGAAGGGGGCCCAGACAATACGGGAAGGGGGCCCGGAGATTAGGAGGGTTCCGGGGCCTGTCAAATTATACTTTAACCACTGGGTAGGTCCATTTCTAAATGTTCAGTGTGCCTCCTTAGCTATATGCCATTTATATCCATGCTAGCTGGGCATGTAGTGTGTGTGTGTGTGTGTGTGTGTGTGTGTGTGTGTGTGTGTGTGTGTTTACACTCTTAAACTCAGAGTGCTTCAGTTCCCATTGGTAAAATTGGGGAAATGCTTCCTTTAACTCTGTCTTGTCTATTTAGACAGTAAGCTCCTTGGGGTCAGGACTGTCTCACACGCTGTCTCTGTGTATGTGTGTGTTACTGTTATCTAAAACAGGACATCATTGTGCTAGTTTGGTGTGCTTGAAAGCTACTGTGTTATAACAAATTAATAATAAATATTTGATTAACGTATGAAAATTTGGTATATATAAAAACAATGGACAATTAGTTATAAAAACATTGCACCATGGGAGTCAAAATGCATCTACGGTATCTACTGTTTTATTTTCATTTACAAAGAGAGGTATGTTCCAAAGGGGGAGCCATGTTAGTCTAGTTCAGCAAAACAAACAAAGAGTCTGGTGACACTTTTAAAGACTAACATTTATTTATCGCATGAGCTTTCGTGGGAGAAAATCCCACTTCGTCAGACGCTTGAAGATGGGGAACTTACAGAATGGGAGCAAAATAAATGTAGGGGAGTGTGAGTCATAGGATCAGGTCAGACTGTGACAGCAAATCAAAGCAGTAGTTTGGATTCAAACAGTAGAGTAAAGCAATCAGCAGGGGTTGGGGGTGGGGGGGAAGGAAAGCAAAATTATCTGTTACAATGGGAAAAGAACCCATAGTCTTTATTCAGTCCTGAGTTCATGGGGTCCATTCTGCATATGAATATTCTTCAGCTTCTCCATGAAGCTTTGATTTGTTATTCATTTGCCTGAGTACGGCTATTAACAGATCAGTAATGGAGTAATCAGGAAGATTGAAGTGTTCCCCTATTGGTTTTTGAATGTTATTACTGATGTCAGATTTGTGTCCATTTATTCCTTTGTGCAGAGACTGTCCTGTTTGACCAATGTATAAGGTGGGGAGTGGGGGCATTTTGTGGAGGTTCCATTCTTGCCTGTGATTGTGTATGTTTGTGGCTGGTTAGTGTATTGGGGTTTTGTTTGTTTGAGGGTTTTTTTGTTTGTTTGTTTTAAAATCAAGAGCCTGAGGAGAGCTTTTCATATTTGGTGGGCAGCAATTTATTGTTATTACTGGACTAGACATTATCCTATATGTAAGTTAGCTATAAAATATTGTTAAATAGCTATGGCAATCTTTGGGTGACTATTAGAACTAGTCAAACATTTTCCAAAGAATGTTTTTCTGTTTCATTAAAACTGAAACTTCTCACGGGAACATGTCAACTTTGATGAAATTTCATTTTGAAAAAAGTTAAGATTGAAACTCTTGAGTTTTGTAAGCCGTGTCGTTGTAGCCTTTTGGTCCAAGGATATTAGAGAGACAAGGTGAGAGAGGTAACAGCTCTGTTGGTGAAAGTGACAAGCTGTTGAGGTACACAGAGTCTTCTTTGTGTCAGTATCAGCTCAAAAGCTTCTCTCTCTCTCACCAGCAGAGGTATGTCCAATAAAACATAGTGCTTCACCCACCCTATCTCTCTAATATTGTGCTTTGATGTTTTTTCAAATGGAAGGTTTTAACTTATTTTTTCCCCACACTAACTTTTGGCTCTCTTACTACTAAAAATTGATTGACCTGAACTGAAGTTCAGGTTTCATATGAAATGCCTAATTTTTTGTATTTCAACCTATTTGGACCAAAATAAGATTTTGAAATTGCATTTTTTTCTGAAAAATGGAAATTCCAGTTCCTGCACACCTCTAGTGACTTTACATATTAACAGACACTGAATGTTTGCATTAATAAAGTGAGCAGGGTTTGGTCCTGAATAGTTTAAATTACAGTAAACAATGCATTCATGTAGTTGAGGAATTTCATTTTGTTTTTCCTACTTTTATTAAAAAAGAAAGTCAATCTTTGTTTGAGACTGCCATGGGTTTGGTAGATGCCTCTCTGTTACTGTCCTTTTGCATCTGATTGGAGTCCAAAGGAATCGTTATGGCTTGCCCAGTAAAAATGCAATGGCTGCTTTATGGTCGTTAGGATCCCTATAAATATTTTCTGTGTAATTCATTAGCCAGGCTGCTCAGAGATGAATTGAAGTAACCCTCAGTGCCTTCTTCAAACACCATGGTGTGCTTCCCGATGTATTGTTCCCAGATCTCCTTATGGACTGAAACTTCAGATGTGGCCCCCTGAACAACGCTGCCAAATCCCACCCTGTGTGGCAAAATCCCTAGCCAGGCTTATCCCCATAGAAAGGACAGAGTGTAGCTGCCTCTCCCCAGAAGGAGCAGCATGAAGAGAATGTGAATCCGTCATAATTCCACCCTGTTTTGCCCTTTCTCTGAAGGTAGCATACTTCCCCTGTTTGCCAGCCAGTTTTTCACCGCTCATTTGCATACAGCTGGAAGTACTAGATGCGTAGTGGGGATGAAAGATCTTACGGAACTTAACACTCCTTTCTGTAACTGCATAGGCTCAGGGCACTGTCTATAGGTCATGGTGTTGACATATGTTATGTAATGATGAACACTCGTGCACAGAACAATGTGAACATCTCTGTGAGGGATTTGGATGTTGCACTGAGATGTCCCCGTTTGATCTATGTTTCTTATTGTCCTTATATCACTGGCGTGAGATATGGTGGTGTATCATTGCAAAACATACCTTGTGAACGTTTAGGCTGAAGAGCTGAATTTTGCAAGCCAAGTAACCACATGCTGCTGTAGAGAAAAGCAGGCACTGAACACGTCCGGTGGGTCCTATACTGAGTGACAGAACCTGGTCTTTTAAAAAGCAAAGTAACACTTTTGTCTTAAGACCACAGTGCACATAAGAGGTCTCTACTTCAGCCTTCTCTGTTGTATAAGTAGAAGATCCTGGCTGCTGACTGCATGGCAAGCTGACTTGACCTAGTCAGAAAGCCTTCTTCCTCAAAAGGCGTTACAGCCCTGCACAGCAGGGACTTGGGGACTGCTCCTGTAAACGACCCTGATTATCGCTTTCACAAATGACTCTGCATATTCCAACCTAATGGGCAATGATGTGAAAGACATTGAACAAGGTTTTTAATTATAGCAGATGGAATCCGTGCTCTCTAATCAGATTGCTGGGTCGGTGGCTGTTACTCACTGCTAAAGATGAAAATGTTACACTTCAGGCTGTCATCGGGCAGTCCATTCACAAAAACACCAGCTAGTTGTTTGCTGTTTTTAAATCACCGGCTCTTGCAGACAGCGCTGTCCCATGGGAGGAGCGGGGCCCAGGGCCAAATGGTCTATGTGTGGCCCTGCCCCCCCTACCCCCCCGTGCCGGAGGGCAGGCGGGCCGCTCCACCCCCCAGGGAGCCAGCCTGGGCGGGGAGGCTGAGGCTGCTGGTGGGGAGCCGGCCTTGGAAGTGGGGGCCGCCAGTGGAGGGAGCCGGCCGCAGAGGCGGGCCCCGGCCACCTGCTCCACCCCGGGGGCGGGGAGGGCTAGCCCGGAGGCCGGGCTTAGTGATCCCGGCCTGCGGAGTAGGGAAGAGTGTGGCTGTGGGGGGCCCACATAACCGTGGGGCCCGAGGCGATCACCCCATTCGCCCCCCCCCCCCAGAGACGGCCCTGCCTGACAGTCCTCAGTAAGCATTTAATCCGGCTCCTGTTGAAGTCAGTGGGCATTTTCCCCTTGACTTCCCAGAGTCATAGAATTTCAGTGGAAGCAGAATTGGAACCCGAGACATCCTTAGCTTTAATCATGGCAACAGTCCCACTAATTAAGTGTTTTGAATTGGAAACAAAGCGTCTAGTATTTTCCATGACACATCTGTGGCTGTCAGAGACTATTATTCAGTGAAAACTCCAATGACAATATCTCTTTGTAACTTAAAAAGTTCTTTTCTCTTAAAAGTTTACATCCAGACATCTGGACAGTTCAGTATTTTTGCTGATTAGGCTCCTATGTTCTTTCGAGCCTGCCTTGCAGAAAGCGATTTACTGATTACAGCTTTATTGCAGGTGGCGGGAGGATTCGGCTGTTAGTTTTTTTTAAAAAAAAAAAAATTAAAGCTGTTTATTACTTATTTAGTAAGGATATTGTTAAATTGGTCTGGGGTGTCACGAGAAAGTAGAGGCGTTCTTGCCAAGAACTCCAGTGCTGCTTAAATTGCAATGATCACCTCCACCAGCGGGGGGATCAGCATGAATAGTGACCAAATCTTTTTGGCTTGAGGGCCAGAGGTGTCATTTTTACAACACTTAAGGGCCCAGTCTCTGCCAGTGGGATCCCCACTGCAGCCAGATGGAGGGAGTTCAGCGAAGAGGCTGCCTCCTCATTGATCTCCCATCTCGTTGGCTGCAGCAAGGAAACAGCACATATCCTGTAGCCTTGTGCGCTCCATCTAGATCCCAAAGCAGTGGTTCCCTTCAGCATCCAGGAGGATGGAAGCTCAATGCTCCTCTCCCTCTGGCTCCAGCTGGGACCCCAATGCTTATGGACTAGGCAAAGTGCTTTGCTTTGCTTCTTGCTACAGCCAGGCGGGAGTGCTGATCTCCCATTCCCTTTGGCTGTGGCCAGGAGCCTGCACTGGTCTTTTAGCCTGGTGGAAATGTGCACGCTGTCTGGGTCTTTAGGCAGTGGCTGCCTTCTGCAGCCAGTAGAAGAGGAGCTGTAGGCCACTTTGAAAGCCTCCCCCTTCCTGGCCACTTTTTGCCCTTGGGCCACAGATTGGGAACCGCTGAATAGTGACATACATTATCCTGAGGTCACACAAGGCTCTTAGTGTATTTTACTGCAGTCCCCAGAGGTTATTTCCTATGAAAGTAGTAATGCAAAGAGATCACTGGAGAATCCTGTGGGATATCAAGCAGTATTTCAACATTCATATGAAATTCATGCATCTCTGTGGCAGGCAAAACGCCCCCATGAAATGTGAGAAATAAGATCTGGGATTTTTTAACGTCCCTTTTAAACAGATTTTTTTTAAGATTAATATTCATAAATTAACGAATATAACGTTTACTCAGACATTTAAAACTTATCATTGGAACAAAGACTGATTTTTGCACCCTGAGTTTTCCACTGTCATTAGACTGACAGAAGAAGTGACTTTTAGCTAGATTGCGATTTGAAGACTGCCAAATTCTACGAAGCAATCTGAATAATAATTTTGTAACTTCTGTTGCTGCCTGGGACATGAATGAACTATCTATGAGATTTCTGCAAATGTGGGATACGCTCTCAAGAATGCACACTTGTAACTCATGGTGAATAGGTATTGTTCGCCAGTGAGATGTATGCGTTCTTTTCCCTCCCAAGTGTTTGGGCTTTGACAGCAGGTAGCACCATTTTAGTAACTTAAAATAAATTTGTTAGAACAAACCCCTACTAGAAACATAAGAAATCTTCCATTGTGTTTAAAGAAAAAAGAAAATGTTTCCTTTTAAGAATCACAGCTCTGCTCCTCTGCTGCTAATTTGCAATGGATTTGCACAGCTGAAAGGCAATGTAGCTATTCAATAAGGATTTACCTACTGAAAAGTTATATTTGTAATAAACCATAAACTGCAGGTTGGCACAGTTTTCCTCATCTAGGGTGTAGGGTTCCATGGCTGTCCCTGTCTGTCTGAGGCAGGGAGAGGCCACGTCCCCCTCCCTGCCGTATACCTGCGAAGGCAATCTGAAAGGAGGAAGTTAGCTGTCTGTGGGTTCTGGCCCTCAGGCAGAGTAGAGCCAACACTCAGGTCTCCTGGCCTACAGAGGGGGAAGCTGCCACCCTAGGGAGGTGCAGCAGAGGGGAAGGAAACACAGCAGGGTTTCCAAACATCTGTAAATGTACGGACAGCCAGGTTAAAAAAAAAAAAAAAAAAAAGGCAGATTTACAGCTCTCCATAATTAAACAAAGATGTCTGTAAAATGACTCTTGCCCCCAATCTCTCACCTCCCATGACTCTCAGGGAGGAGTGGCAGGTCTGTCAGAGCCCTGCCTCAAAGCCCCGCTGGCCCCACCAGATGCCCCAGATGCCCAGCTCCCTACCTGCACTGCTGGGTGCTGCTTCTGCCGCATCCCACCCACGCCTCCTCCTGCCCTGCTTCTGGCACTGCACAGCAGCTGCAGTCGCCGTACCTCCAGCACGTCAAGTGTCCCAGGAGAAGCAGGACTAGGTCCTGGGACTACTACGGCTGGGTGGGCGGCTCTGACAGCTCTCATCATCCTCCCCAGGACCCCCAACTCCATCCGTCCTCTGCCAGGACCAGCCCTGCCAAGGATCCAGGTAGGTAGGTACCCCTGTCCCATGGGTGAGTCTGTCCCCCCAGCACCTGCCCTGCGCACAGCAGCAGCCCCACCAGTTCTCTCGTCCCCCCCACTCCAGCCCAGTGCCCCACCCCACTCGACTTCTCCTGGGCCCAGCTCCACTCACCCGCTCTGTTGGCCGCTGCTGGCAACCCCGGCTCCCTGTGTCGCCTCCCGTCTCCTGCTGCTGCTCAGCAGTGCAGAGTTGGACCGATTGGGGGGGAGGCATGTGGTGAGGGCACCATGGCCACCAGGTGCTGGCCTGGGTAATGGAGGCCGGAGGCACGGGGAGGATGGTGCTGGCCGGGGCAAGTGAGGCAGGGGCTGGCTGGGAGCTGGGAGGCACAGCAGCCCTGAGTCCCATTCCGAGGCCGGCCAGCAGCTCCCAGCTCAGTCAGTCCGTGGCAGTTCCCGCTGCCGGCACAGGGGAGGCTGGGACTGGAGGGCACAGCACAGAGAGGAAGGGAGAGCCGAGCCTCCTACCTTTTCTCCTGCTTCCCCTGCCCCCACATGCCCCTCTTCCCTTCCCCGTGGCATCCCGCCCGCCAGGCACCCCTCACGGTATGACAGGATTATAACAGTGTGACGTTATTGTCTTGTTTAGGTTGTTTCTAGTGATGTCAGTTTAAAAAAAACCAAACCTTTGGCTCTCCCCGTCAGTAAATGCTAAAATGCCAGCTTGGGACCCAGGCGCGTCCAACTCCACCATGTCCCAGCCCAGGACCGAACTGTGGCAGCACCGTGCCATAGTGCCTGGCCACAGCACTGCTCTCCCTGGGCTACTTCTACCACCTCCCCATAGGTGACCTAGCTTTCGGGGTCATTGCTGGTCTCTCCAGGATAGACATTTAGCAGCAGCCCCTGCAGTTCCTTGGTGTCTTAGGTGGCTGGCGGCTCTGGAAGCTCCTTCTGGTTCTTGATGCAGTAGCTCTCAGGCTTCAGCTTCGGTGATGATGGAGAGATGTCATTCTTCTCCAGCACAACTGAGCTGCTGGGCTCTCCCTTTGTACTTCCTGTGGGGTGCACGTGGCTGGTCTGGCTCTGTTTACAGGGGGGAAGAGAGGGTGCTCTCCTTGTCCATCTCAGATGGAGGCCAAGCCCCCTAGTTATATAGAGCCCGGTCCAAAGCCCACTGAGTTTCATGCAAAGACCGTCCTTGACTTCAGTGGGCTTTGCATCAGGCCCTCTTTCTCCTATCCTGCCAGCACTTGTGCGGTGAGGAACTTTACATCTGACAAGAGTACAGAAGAATAGCTGGATTCAAAAAAGAACTAAATGAGTCCAGGGAAATAGGTTCACAGTGGCTATGCCAAGATGGTCAGAAATGCAAACCCGTGTCCTGGGTGTTCCTAAGCCTCTGACTGTGAGGAGCTGGGAGGGAAAGAGTGGGTGGATCTCTCCATCTGCTCTGTTCTATGTATTCCCCTGGAAGCTATGTTACTGGCCACTGTCAGACGTAGGATGCTGGGCTAGATGGACCATTGGTCAGACATAGTATGGCAGTTTTTATGTTCTTAATGCTATTGAACACACGGGGTTAGTTTTAAGAGTAAAGCTGCTCAGCTGGGTAGTTGTCTGCAGATCAGCCCATTAGTATGTTTCACCATTTATCCAGTAATACAACTTTTATTTTGTATCCTTCAGGTCTTGCCACTGGGGCAGAGATGACTTCTCTTTAACTACTTGATTCTGTACTTTATTACTGGACTGTTTAAATTAACTGTCCTGTCATTTGTAGTTGAGGCACTCAGCGGCTGTCAGTGACAACGCTTCCATGGTGCAGTTAATATTATGATACCCAATGCACATAATTTCTTCTCAAATGCATTTTTCTCTATTAATTGGGTTCTAATAGGTTAGCCTTGAACATTTATTATGGTTTTAAGCAGTGCATTTCAATTGCTTTTAAAATATTTTTATAGAGAGATCTGAAGAACAATGTCTAAATAATTGGTGTGAGGATTTTAGTATCTCAGCTATTTCCTTCTATAGACTCAATATTCAATGGAAGACGCATAAAATACATCTGCATTTGATTATTAAAGTTCAAGGACATTTATGGACTGGAATAAAGCTAACTCAGTTTTCGTACCATTATCTGAATAGTGTAGATTTTTTAATTGTGCAGATCAGAATCTCAGCACCAGCACAACTGATCAAATTAAAGGCCATTTTTGTCAGACATTCCACTGGAGAAAGACAGGTGCAAATAAAGAAATGAGAATTATTTTTTTTAGCCTGACTGATGAATAATTTTTTGGATGAGTTTCATATTAAAAAAAAAAAAAAGATCTATGGGATTCACAAGTCACTAGTGATTTTTGGATTATCTCAGTTCTAGAGTGTGAACTTGGTATATTTAAAAAACAGCATTTTTTCACTGATAGATGCTCAGCATTTCTGGAAAATCAAGCCCCTTTAAGATGTAACAAGATGGCCCCAAATTGCAAGTCACCGTTGAAAATCTTGGCCGATGGAGTAGAGAGGTTATTTTACCTCTGTAAGTGGTACTGGTGCGACTGATACTGGGATCCTGTGTCCTGTTCCGCTGCCCACAATTCAGGAGGGATGTTAATAAGTCAGAAGGAGTTTAGAGGGGAGCCACAGGAATGATTGAAGGATAAGAAAACATGACCCACAGTGATGGATTCAAAGAGCTTAGTCTAATTAGTTTGCCAAAGAGATGACTTGATTACAATCTATAAGTACCTACATGGGGATCAAATATTTGGGCTCTTCAGTCTAGCAGAGAAAGTATAACATGATCCAATGACTGGAAGTTGAGGTAGATGAATTCAGCCTGGAAATAAGTTGTACTTTTTTAACAGTGAGACTAATCAAGCATTGAAACATGGGTCGTGGTGGATTTTCCACCACTGACAATTTTTAAATCAAGATTTGATGTTCTCCTAAAAAATCTGCTCTAGGAATTATTGTGGGGAAGTTCAATTGCCTATGTTACACAAGGGGTCAGAATACGATCACAATGGTCTCTTCTCGGCTTGGAATCTTCTACATCAGCTCCCTGTACAAACACGCTAATATATTTTTATGTCACTGAAAAAGGACTGGGTGACCAGTCACAGGATAAAAAGCTGTTTGTTCTTTCTCATACACTTACTCTTTTCTGTGCCGTTAGTATAAGTTTTTTTTGTTTTTTTTTTTTTAAAGAAAGCAAACAAACAAACAAATGAAAGCTATTGGGTGTATATAAAAAAGGCTTTTAAATTTTAAAAGGTAGATCAGTCCAGACATTTTTTTATGTCTCTATTGTTTCTCTCCATCATTCGCACAATAATGCATTATAGGAAGCTTCAGGTACAGCTAATATCCTTTCCAACTGAGGTCTCTTTTTTTTGGGACACAGATTGTTTGCCTGTGCTTAGTCAGAATAGCATTGGCTTTTCTGAGTGTCTTTCAGATCTGGGAGTCTTTCAAAGTACTGGGGGAGAAAATGGGAATGCCAGGACTGTGTGGTATGGGCCAGTACACACACACAGCCACAGTTTTTGGATCTCTGTCTGCCAGCCACGATAGCAGCCTCTGCACTGGTCAAGGGGAACGGCTTCAGTTGAGGTGGGAGAAGAGGACCCTGGAGGGCATTTTTGCAAAGGGAGAAATCCAGCCTTTTCTTCTCTGGATGTAGAGTTCCCTCTGGAGGCAGAATTGGTGTGTTTCCAGTGCAGGGGGAGATTAAATGGGGTGTGGAGGGAACACACACACACACCCCTGTGCAATGTGGAAATCGGCTCTGCAGGGACTCCCTATGCATTGGCATAGAGGGTGCAGGGGGAGCTGCCAGATCTGTTCCATGAGGGATCCGTGTCAGTCAGATACCGTGGTGAGTACCTAGATGGATCCTTCCCTTAGGGGCAGTAGCCCCCCAAAACAGCTTCTCTGCATGAAGTTGGAGAAAGATTCCTTTGCTTTCATCCACCTACAGGTGATATACCCATGGCAAAGATCTCACCGAAGTGTTGCAGTATCCAAATCCAAGGTATGATACCACTCCTTCCAGTGGAGTTGCACCAGGGATGAGTTTGGCCCACTGACCCTTGTGCCTGTCAGAAAAAAACCCTGACCTTCTGTTTATCTTTTCCTCTGTCTTGTGTTAGCAGTTACGCACTCTGCAAACCTCAGTCTTCCCCAGCACAATCGGCACTCACCACAGTTGAATTAAATTCTGCTATTGACAAGAGACTAAATAAAGCCTGATTTAGCCAAGCAAATCCTCTTAATTAAAAACTCTTAGGACTTGAACACAAAAGCATGCTTCCCTTAAAGATTGTTGGAGAAGGCTCCCTATCTGTAATTGGAGAATTGACCCCGCTCCACTCAATACCTCCCACCACAGTTTCATTAGAGAAGGCAAGGTGGGAAGTGGGCTGAGCTATCCATCCTCTGTTAAAGGGAGGAAGACAGAGCTCCCATGCTCTCCTTGGCTTCTTTAAGCAGTGCTGACAGGCTCCCCCTCATCCGTGGCTGTTTCAGAGAGCTTTCACCTCCGAATATAGGGAAGCAGATGCTGGTCTAGGTGAGCTTTAGGAAAGCAAAGGAACGAGAAGGGAAACTTGGATCTCAGTGTCTGCCAGCAGAGTGCTGGAAGCGTCCTTCCCTGAGAGCAAAAAACACGGTGTGCTGTTGGGGTCTGGCTGCCTTCTTGTGGCATAGCTCATCGAGGATTTGGAGCTGCGTGTCTGGGCAAGGCACCTAACGAGCCAGGGTCTGTTTAGGGTTGTTTGATTACCTAATCAGCGCACTCAGGATGAGATCAGTATTCAGGGGGCTGATGGTGGTGGTTCCTTTGGTTTTTTTTGTTGAGCCCTGACCACTATAGGAGAAATCCACCAAGGGAGGGCTTTCTTTGATTTCTCCCCTGCTCCTCAGTAAAACTCTGCTGTAATTTGTAGGGACTTGTAGGAACCACAGTCACTTACATTTGTGTATATTTAAAAGCATCTTCAAAGAAAGGCTGAAAATGCGGAAAATCCGACACAATTCTTACATGCCAGAAAGAATTGTGTGTGTATGTGAGTCGTGCTCCTGAACTTTCAGTCAGATGCCAGAATTCTGCGGCCAAACAGCTGTGGAGTGGCTGTGAGACAGGAAAAACATTCAGGGATTAGCATGCAAATAAGGGCATCCATGGAAGTGTAGCACTTGTTTTTAAATTTCCCTATCCAGTACAGCTACAGCAAGTGTCTCTTAAACAGGAGCAGCATTTACCCACAAGGCAGATTTACAGGAGCACCTTAAATACCTGTTTAACACTGTTTGGACTCATCACGCTGATCAGTGACCAGTCTGGAATTCCCTTCTAGTACACTGCAGTTTCCCAACTATTTAACATCAGAGCTCTGGGGGCAAAATATGAGGTTTGGCCCAGACAGTGTAGACCAGGGGTCTCAAACACGTGGGCCGCATGTGGCCTGCGGAGTTACTTCCTGCAGCTTGCAACGACACCCGGAATTTGTAAACTCATTATAAGGTTAATTATTTTATAATTAAAAGGTTTCAGTGACGTGGCCCTCAGGCCAATATCCTAGTTCTCATGTGGCCCTTGGTGATTCGAGTTTGAGATCCCTGGTGTAAACCAAAGCTCTTGGTGCAGCTCCTGAATACGCAGTTCTCTTAAAACGTTCATGAATTTGGTGATGATTAAATGTACCAGTTTGGCTGGTTTAAAGTTGTACGTCATTTGCTCTGTCTCAATGCAGGCACATTATGGACGTTGCAAGCTTCTACCTATTGCCTTATCCATATGCCTCTAGTCTGACCTGAGGGGATCAGAAGTGGACATACTTGATGATTATCATTTCTTGGCCTGCGCTAAGAGGACCTTTGGTAACATGGACACTTGTCCACTAGAACTGGAGTGAGAGCACAAATCTATACAACACTTAGTGCAATAAAGCCAAATCCTGGGGGGGACCTTTGGATATCACTGCAATACAAAATGAATAGCAATCTTCTGAGTCCTGGGCTAGTGTTTGGCAAGGACAGGGAGAGGGGCTATGGTGAAATAATAAACCACTAATGAATTTCATCCCTTCTGTTTTTAGAGAGTAACAAGTAAAAACTTATTTAGGGTGAAGATCAGAAAAAACAAGTTAAAATCGTGCTGAATTTTAAGGCCTTTTCTTAAGGCTTTTTAAGAACAAAAACTAACTTAAAAGGAAAGGTAAATGTAGCTAGTGACAGTTCCCTGAACAAGGCAGAGGAATTAAGGTATTAAAAGAGGAGAGAGGTGACTAAGAATGAAGAGATGAAATCAAGTAAAGATGGAATGTCAGGAAAGGTTCCTGGTGGATTAATGTATTCGGCCTGCGTGATCCAAAGGACAGAGCCGAGCGCTAGTCAAGTAGTGCAGTGCTGTTTGGGGAGGCGGTGGCAATGACATATGCAGATTAACTTACTTCTTTCCCCTGAGCAATCCACTGTAGATCCTGATCCCCCTACCCCTTTGCCAGGCTCCTGTAGTCACTTCAACCCTAGGATTCTCTCCTCTGATCCGCCTGCCCTGTTCTCATGGATAAGGCTCTTTTAGGCCATGTGGCCCCTTTCCACTCCATAGCTGAGTGGTCAGTTTCAGAACTGTCGGGAGGGATATGTTTGTCTATGCAGCTCACCCAGTCTTTCTCCAATTGGCAGTCAACCATAGGTCCCCACCAGCTAATGGGGTGCTAATGAAGCACGGTTCTTTGCTTAGTGCTTATCTTAACAATGTCCTGGAGGGCCTGATTGCTACGTGACTCTTGGGTGTGGTTGGTGGGTTGAGCAGAGGTACTTCAGAGATACCTCTGATGGTTCCTCTGGCCCCATGAGACTGACCCAAGGGAATTGGTGGCTGTGGAGCTCAGTAAACCATAACACCAACACGCATGGAGACAATTATTGTTTACTGTTTTTATTGCTAGGAGCCCGTGTCACAGACTAGGACACTGTGCAAATGGAACAAAATAACGGTCCTGTCCCACAGCGCTTACAATTTTAGTAGTAAAAACTAATGACAACAGAAGATAGACACCAGCACAACTTATGGGTATGAAATAGTTTTTAAAAAGTCATTAACAATGAGTCAGGAAATCAACATGTTAATCTGGTTAGACTGGGGAAAAATGAGGTCCCACTAAAAATCTGACAATTTCAAAATTGTTTTAAGGTAAATTCTATTTGTTGTATCTTTTAATTTAGTAGTCGATTAATTGTTCTGTGGAGCTTGTCCATATTTGTTGAAGAAAAAGATTTTTTTATTGAAAAGGGGCCTTTTTCCAGAAAAGAATTTTTTTTAGGAAAATAATTTTGCTTTATTTTTTTCCATTGTTTTTTGAATAGTTACCAAAATATTTGTCAGCATTTTCCATTTACTGACGTATATCCACAACCATAGTAGCTTAGTTTTGATTTAGTACATGAAAAATTCTGATAACGCCTTTGATAACATTTGATATAAAACTTTAGAGAAAAAAATTCACAAAAATGCAAAAAAAAACCTCAGGTTCATTACAAACACTTCCAAACAACAGACCTCTGACTGCCAGATGCTGGGACTGGATGACATTTGATAATTGCCCTGTTCTGGTCATTTCCTTTGAAGCATCTGGTATTAGCCACTGCTGGAAGATGGGATACTGGGCAATATGGACCATTTGTGTGACCAAGTATGGCCATTCTTATGTTAACGTCAAAATTTCAAAAATAGGTTTTCATTTTTCAGTCAGCTGATCAATTAGCTTAACTAAGATTTTGTGAACAGATCTTTTTTTTAAAAAAATAGAATTTACCTTGAAAAAGCTTCACATTTGTCTGCTTGACAATGATTTCTTGTGAGAGCTGAATATTTTTCATTTCTGTTGTGTCTCCTCCATGGAATCTGACCTCCTGCTGAGAAGTAGAGAGCTGTAGCATTAAAGGTGAGTGGCAAAGCAAAGTGCTCTATTTTTGCTTCTTGATTAGGATTAAGACAACCTTAAAGGCTTTGTTTCCACTGGTCAAATCTAAACATTTTGACTGTCATCTATTTTGGCAGCAGCCAGTGGTTGTGGGACTGTGTTAAACTTTGAGTCAGGTAACCCCGCTGAGAGCAGATTTGATGTGATATGGCCCGTATGTGCTAACAGTGATGGGAAATCCCAAGTGTAGAAGGAGCTGAAGGTATTTTTTTTTTTAAATCTTGTTTTTATATTATGAATATCAGTTTTTGATTCTCCTCTTTGGACTGGAGGGCTTTTCCTTCTGCTCACGTAATCATGCGGTTCTGTAATCTAGGTCCTCCAAAGGTCTTGCAGGGGTCTTTAGCCGAAAGAGGGAAATTGGGACCACCTTGTATTTCTCACATAATAAACAGCAAGAAGGAGACAAGGCAGATCTCTACATTTTCTGTTACCTGATTTTAGGTTCTGAATAATTTTAATAATGATGTTTATAAAATAGGGTTATAGGGTTGCCAATTATTCCAGTCGCAAGATAATAAGGTTCTTGCCCCAGAATCAGGCTGCACAGAGTTTTGGAAGGACCCTTGGGTTGTATGATAAGTCACTCATGCCAAGAACCAAAATATAGCCTTAAAGAATTTTATTGAGATAAAATAGAATAATCATCAAATGGATAATAATCCATCATAATTACAAAGGCAATAATATTATTCTAGAGATACATATGGTATGATCTACTGTAATGATTTTGGATTAATATACTTACATCCTTCCTTGATAATCTGGTGGTAAGAGACAAAGGACCGGTCTCGCCCTGTGTGCTGATGTCCAGGTTTCTCAATTCTCTAGTGGGAGGTGGAGAGATTAGGAACTGCTCAAGAGCTAAAAGCTATAGAAAGGCTGTAATATTAGGACTAAGATAATACTAAATGTAAGACACTTTCTCATCCAAGACATTGTAGGTTGCCCTTCTTATAACCTGAACACTGTGTACCCTTCTTCCATGTCCAAACTTAGCTTCCTCACCTATATTATTCTATTCACTTGTTCTATAGACTGACCGGTTCATGTTTATTAATGACATATCCATCTCCTTTCCAGAGAGTGTGCTCATTCTCACCTCTGTTATTTGTGGCCTCACATGTTCTTGTGATGTGCCTGTCAAGTCTACTGAGGGCATGAGCTGAGGTAGCCCCATGATTAATGCCTTCTGATTTATCTAGGAAAAGGTTATTGCCATATATACTTTAGCTCATCACCACTTATTTAGGCCTAAGGTCCCAAGCATAATACATTCTAATTTGCCTTAATTTGTCATACAGGATGTGGCTTGTGGGTAACTTTTGTTACCACTAAAATACTTTTATAATCTATTATAATTATAATATAGTAACTATATTATAAGATAAGATTTTATTAATCTATTCTAATAAAATAAGCAATGAAACTCATAAGAAACAGTAACTTCATGAGAAAAGAAATACATGCAAGAAAGCAGGCTAGTCCAATGAGCTACAGTGCAAACAACAGCACAACACCTCTTTCACATCAAGGCTCCTTGTCTCTGTTCTCATAGTAGGAATGTGTTTAATGAGGGAAGCCCTCAGGAAAACCTATTTTAAAGGGGAATTACGACAGGATGCCTGCCTCTCACTGGCCAGGAAAGGGTTAAGTGGGCCTTGAGAAGACTGCAGGAGAAGTACCAATAGGAAAGGACAGTGTGGCAGTCAATGAGGCCCGAGGAGGCTAGTATAAAAGAGAGGAATGTCAGCACCCTGGACAGAGCAATGGCTGGCTGCTGCTGAGTCTCAGCAGAGCGGAATACCTTGCAGCAAGGGCAGAGAAGGTATTGGGGAAGTGGTCCAGGGAAGTACACAGAGGAGTTGTGGGGGAGACGCTGTGAAAGGTTGCCATGCACATGGTCCTTGGGCCAGGGCCCAGAGTAGTGGGAGGACCTGGATCCCTCCCCTACCCTAGATCGCCAGAGGATTGCTGGTAGGATTGCAGTGGCCACAAAGGAAAGTGATAAGGACAGACTGCAGAATTCCCTGGAAGAGGGGGGAACACAGACTGTGACTCAGCCAGAGAGTCAAGTTACTAGAAGGAGGATCCAGTGGAGACAGGATGAAGGGAGAGAGACTGCACAGAGGGGCATCTGCCTGACTGACAGTAATTCCCCAGATAGCCAGCTGGAGATGTTAAGATGACAAGTCGAACAGTGTCACAGGAATGAACTATAACAGTGAGGTGTAGAAACACTCCAAGTTCTCTCTCTATCCTTTTCTCTATTCCACCTAAGACAACAAATGAAACAGCCTATGGACTCTGGGAGCAGATCCTGACCTGAAATTTGGTCAGCCCTGTTGCTGGAAGCATGTGGTAAGAACTTTATCTTGAACCAAGTCTAGTTTGTTAAGTTTAGAAGGCACTTTATCTTTATTTCTCTTGTAACCATTTTGAACTCAATCACTTTATACTTGTGCTCACTTAAACTTATATCTTTGTAGTTAAATAAACTTGATTTATTCTTTAATTACAACTAAATCAGTGTTCTGAATTTTTGGGTAACTTCAATTAAGGTAGCAGGCTGTTATGTTGAATCCCTTAGAAGGGCAATGGTCCTTAGTCCTGGACTGTCCACGAGAGGGCTGGACAGTGCAAAACACATTTTTGGTAGGAAATCTAGGACTGGGAGTATGTTGGCGTCGTCTTGCAAGTAGTAACCAAGGCTTCTGGAAGGCAGAGTGTGGCTGGTGTGTATTAACAGACTGCTTGGGTCAGAGCTGCTGGGCTAGGGCTGCGTCTACACACAGGCTCTCATGGTGTGACCTGCCTGTTGTGTGTGAGGAGCCCAGGTTGGGAGCTACAGATGCAAAGCATTGTGAAGTATTCCATCTTGCAAGGCAAGTGGTGACACAACCCTCACTGGTTTGGATTGCCGCCAGGAATGTTTTAGCAGCTTCTGGGTGTAGCTGCACAATTCACATTTAATCTGTCAGCCTCACTCATGACAACCAAATGTCTCTTTCCATGAATGGAGAGAATGAAATAGTGACAAGTATTTCTAAAAACTTGTTTGAAAATTCATATGTCTGTGTGTAATATGAGAAAATAGGAAACATAGTATAGATATTTAATAAGTGTTTCATAGTGTGCAGTGATTTGTTTACAGTACCTCAGGGCTTGTCTACGCTACAAAATTAGGTTGACTTAATTTAGGTCAAACCACAGCTATTGCAGTAATTCAGTTGGCTGTTGGTGTCCACACTACCCTCCTTCTGCCGGTGGAGTGCATCCTCACCAGGAACCCTTGCAGCGACTGGAGTAGGGCATTGTGGGGCATGAACAGCTGAGTGTGGGGCTTTGACAGCTGCATGGGGCTCACAGCTGTGAGCCCAGGTGGCCTCATTTTCTCAGCATAGCGCCTACCACCAATGAAACTGTGATTCTTGTCAATTCATGGGTGCCATTGTCTCCTGCTCAAGACATGGGTACTCTGGGAGCTGACCTCTCAGCATGGGACAGCTAGGGTCCCAGCTAGGCATCTCAGTGTCACTGGTGGCAGACCCTGTGCTGTGAAATTGAGCTCCCAACAGGCTCCTAGTTTAGGCTGTCACTGGTGGAGGGACAGCTGTGAGCCCTGCACTGAGCAGACAGCTGCCAGGAGAGGGAGGTCAGCTGTGAACCCTGCGGCCACCAGGGCCTATCAGGAGTGAAATTGATGACTCCTGCTCTGAGGCCCCTCCCAGCTGCTGACAGAATAACCGCTAACACCTGATGTAAGTAAGGCACCTTGGAGGTGATAGATTGACTTAATTTTTTCCAGTCAGGAGAAATCTCTTTGAACTTGCTAAGAGCCAAATGTGAGAGAAAAGCTTACTTATTCAGGCTAGATTTGTTAGTCTTTAAAAGTGCCACAGGACTCCTGGTTTGTTTTGCCGAAATAGATGAACACGGCTACTCCTCTGGAACTACTTATTCAGGAAACTCAGCTGTGCCGGATTCATACAATCATAGAACAATAGGGTTGGAAGGGACCTCATGAGGTCACCTAGTCCAACACCCTGCTAAAAAGCAGGACCACTCCCCCTAAATCACCCCAGCCAGGGTTTTGTCTAACAGGACCTTAAAAACCTCCAAAGACGGAGATTCTACCACCTCCCTAGATAGCCCATTCCAATGCTTCACCATCCTCCTAGTGAGAAAGTTTTTCCTTATATCCAACCTTGACCTCCCCAGCTGTAATTTGAAACCATTGCTCCTTGTTCTGTCCTCTGCTACCATCGAGAACAGCCTAGCTCCCTCCTCTTTGGAGCAACCCTTCAAGTAGTTGAAGGTTGCTATCAAATCTCCCCTCAGTCTTCTCTTCTGTAGACTAAATAAGCCTAGTTCCTTCAGTCTCTCCTCATAAGTCATGTTCCCCAGCGCCCTAATCATTTCTGTTGCTCTCCGCTGGATTCTTTCTAATTTGTCCACATCCTTTCTGTAGTGGGGAGCCCAAAACTGGACACAGGATTCCAGATGCGGCATGACCAGTGTCGAATAGAGGGGAATCATCACATCCCTTGATCTGCTGGAAATACTGATGCAGCCTAATATGCCATTGGCCTTTTTGGCAACAAGGGCACACTGTTGGCTCATATTCATTTTCCCATCCACCATAACCCCCAGGTCCTTTTCTACAGCGCTGCTACTTAGCCGATCGGTCCCCAGCCTATAGCAGTGCATGGGATTTTTTCGTCCTAAGTGCAGGAGTTTGCACTTATCTTTGTTGAACCTCATGAGGTTTCTTTCGGCCCAGTGTTCCAATTTGTCCAAGTCTCCCTGGATCCTGTACCTGCCGTCCAGAGTATCTACCATTCCCCCCAACTTGGTGTCATCTGCGAACTTACTAAGCACGCAGTCTATTCCATCATCAAGATCATTAATGAAGATGTTGAATAGAACCGGCCCCAGGACCGACCCCTGGGGCACTCCACTCGTTACCGGTTGCCAACCAGACATCGAGCCATTGATTCCTACCCGCTGAGCCCGTTGATCTAGCCAGTTTTTGATCCACCTTACGGTCCACTCGTCCAACCCATACTTCCTTAACTTGCCGACGAGAATGCTGTGGGAAACTGTATCAAAAGCCTTGCTAAAGTCAAGGTATACCACGTCAACGGCTCTTCCTGCATCCACAAATCCAGTCATCTCATCATAGAAGGAAATCAGGTTGATCAGGCACGATTTGCCCTTGATGAATCCATGTTGACTGTTCCTGATCACTCTATTTTCTTTCAAGTGTTTCAGGATGGATTGTTTGAGGACCTGCTCCATGATTTTCCCAGGGATTGAGGTGAGGCTGACTGGTCTGTAGTTCCCCGTATCCTCCTTTTTCCCTTTCTTGAAGATAGGTACTATATTTGCCTTTTTCCAATCCTCCGGGACCTCCCCCGTTCGCCACGAGTTCTCAAAGATAATGGCCAGCGGCTCTGCAATCACTTCCGCCAATTCCCTCAGCACCCTCGGATGCAGTTCATCCGGCTCCATGGACTTGTGCACATCCAATTTCTTTAAGTAGTTCCTAACCTGACTTTCCATCACCGAGGGCCGCTCTTTGCTCCATTCCGCATTACCCCGTGTAATAGCCTGGGAGCTGGCCCTCCCTGTGAAGACTGAAGTAAAAAAAGCATTGAGTACTTCAGCCTTTTCCGCATCATCCACCACGAGGATGCCTGCCTCATTCAGTAAGGGACCTACACCACCCCTGATCCTCTTCTTGTTGCTGATATACTTATAGAACCCCTGTCTATTAACTTTCACATCTCTTGCTAGCTTCAACTCCAATTGTCCTTTGGCTTTTCTGATTTTATCCCTGCAGTCCCAAGCAATATCTTTATGTGCCTCCCTTGTCATCTGTCCAAGCTTCCACTTCTTGTAAGTTTCCCTTTTATGTTTCATGTTTCCCTTTTCTGTTCTCACCAGAGTTTTCTGCTAAGCCACTCTGGGCACCTTCCATATTTGTTCTTTCTGCACATCGGAATGTTGTCTTCCTGTGCCTTTAACAGGGTTTCTTTAAAATACAGCCAGCTCTCTTGACACCTTTCCCCTTCAGATCAGCCTCCGAAGGGATCCTGCCCATCAGCTCCCTAAGGGAGCCAAAATCTGCTTTTCTGAAGTCCAAGGTGTGTGTTCTGCTTCTTTCCATCCTTCCATTGATCAGGATCCTGAACTCTACCATCTCATGGTTGCTTCATTCATTCTGTATTAAGAATGCTTTTCTGTAAGCCAGAGTTTCATGATTCTTTATTTCTGAAATAACCTTCAGCAGGTGAAGTGATAGGGTGCCAAATCTGTGAGCAGTGAGTGCAGCTTTGGGACTAAAGTGTGACTTGCACCTAACACTGTTGCTGGCACAGCTATGTCAGTGAGGGGTGTGAATTTTTTTCTCCTCCCCTATTGACACAGCTATAAATGGAAAATAGCTGCAGTCATACCGGTGGGAAAAAGTCCT
The DNA here is from genome assembly GCA_007922175.1 of Pelusios castaneus. Taxonomy (NCBI): domain Eukaryota; kingdom Metazoa; phylum Chordata; order Testudines; family Pelomedusidae; genus Pelusios; species Pelusios castaneus. The sequence continues at coordinate 519,637 of ML685862.1, forward strand.
TTCCTTGGCATGTATTGTTTCTTTTGGGTCACTGGTGTGAGCCATACCAGCAAAAGCACTCGTTAGCCAATATAAGCTGCAGCTGTGCTGGGTGGGCGGAGTGGTTACCTGTTAACATTTGAAGTGTAGACAAGGCCTGAACCCAGGGACAGTTGAGAGGTATATCCATAGTTAATACAGTGATGTAGTGGAAGAAGCAAGTGATACAAGGACTTTTATTTTGTTTGGCAATCTAAGGGCTGGTCTATTTCTAAAACTTTGTTTGACCTAATTATGTTGCTTGGGGGGGGAGGTAAAAATTTACAACACTTAGAGGTGAAGTTAAGATGACCTAAGCCTTGATTCTTCAGTTGACCTAGCTGCTTCTTCTGGAAGGGGTGGGTTTGCTACAGCAACAGAAAATCCCCTTTCGTTACTGTAGTGTCTTCCCTGAAGCTGTGCCGCTGGGTAGTGTTGATCTACCCTAAGACCTTGTCAGCACAGGGAAACAGAGCCCAGGTTTCCAAGAGGCCAGGGAAGACAGAAGAGTGAAAGACCGTATCCTGTGAATGAGATTGTCCCTGAACCATCCAAACCACAAGGATGTAGTCAAATTAAGATCCTGTGCTACCAAGACCAAGGAGATGAACCAAGAGCAAGTGGTTAAGAGTTCAAAAACCCAAGAAGGCATTGAACGAACTGCCCCACTGACAAACTGTCTGTACTGAAGACCTAACAAAATGAATTGTAAACACATGTTTATGCTAACTGGATGTGAATATTAATGCTGATGAACAACATAGTTGTCCCTGGTATATTTGTTCTACTGAAGCTATGCTGGTCAGTTTCCCAGCCCTAAAAGTAACTTGCGTTGATTCCTAACTGCAGCATAATAAGTGAGAAGAGATTCAGCGTGAAAACTAATCAGAACACAACAGTCAGGAATATAAAGGGCACAGCTACCTGTTAGCACTTCTGAACTCCCACTCCGTACCACTCCAGGTGTGCATGAATAATCACTGTGTGAATTACCCAGTGCAGAGCATCATTGGAAACAATTTGTTGAAAATCAGTTTTCTCAGATGTTCCAGTTAAATAAGGGCCTCCTTTAAACTACAGGTTAATTAGCAGGATTTCCCTGTATATCCTTATACAGGTAAGGAGGTTCCCCACCAAGGTGTCTTATTTATCTCCAGTGGCTGCAGAGGGTGTTTTGCTATTAAAAACAAAACCCATTTGCCTCAGCAACTCATGTCCTGCTGTTATAATATTTCTGCTTTTACTGATTCTGTTGTGGGTTGCAATTGGTTTGACCCTTCTGGAGGGGGATTTTGTTCCCATGATTGAATCAAGCAGCCTGTATATTATATTGTGCCAAATCTTTTGTTCCAGAGCTGTCAGTTTACTAGACAAGTGATTTTTAAAGATGCCAAAAGAAAGGTTTCATAATGTTGATTCTGTGAATTATTCTGCACAGCCTTCTATATAATAAAGAGTAGCAGACAAAAGGAGGAAATCTTAAAAAGGTTTTTCACTGATATCAAGTGGATTGCTGAGGTTCATTCCAATGACAAGTGACTTTTTAAATTCAGTCTGAAACAATCCAATACATGCTACCAATTCATAGCATCTGTCCCACAAGACCTATAGGCTATGTCTACACTTGCACTTTTAAGTCGACTTTAACTAAGTCG